>JAMPIV010010268.1:0-27590 GCA_024509875.1 Oreohelix idahoensis
TGTGGTTTATGTCTTTTGTATTGAGATCTACCTCGGTTATTATCACCTCTGTAGTTATTGTTACCTCTATTGTAACCCCTATTTGGGTTTGAGTCATAGTACCCTTGGTTACCATTATCATATTCATTATAATGAGTATCTCTGTAATTATGATCTTGTTGACTCCAAGACGGATAACCCTGATAGTTTCTATAATTACTTCCTCTACGGAAATTCCTATAATTATGACCACCCCTGTGTCGAGAGCTATCAGGTCGCCTCCAGTTCTTTGAAGAAGAACCCTGAAATGATTGGTTACCTTGGTTTTGATAACTATTATGGTTACCTTTTTTATCAAATCTGTTTTGAGGTCCCTGAAATCTGTGTGAATAATTGGGATTGTATGGTGTTGCTGAAGCAACTGGCATACTCTCCTTAATCTTAGTGTTGCCAAAAGTCACGTCGGGGTGTGCAGTGACATATTGGTAACAATATTCTTCCATTTCTTTTAGAGATTTAGGTTTACGCTCATGTATAAATTCAAGGAAAGGTTTGTTCACACATGACATAATCTTATCTCTGAGCAACAAATCCATAAGTCCTTCATACGTTTCTTCCGTTTTGGAAAGCTCAATCCAACGATCAACTGTGAGACGTGCCTTTGCAGTGAATTCTGAGAATTCTACCCCCGCCACAGGTACCATCGTCCTAAATCAAAGGCGAGAGCCTACCTCACTTAGCTGATATTTTTTTTTATTTTATCAAAGCCGCCCTAATGACATCATAATTATCCTTATCTGCTTCTCCTACAAGGCATAATCTAGTCTAAGATTCACCTTTCAAGTTTTCTGATAATTGATTAGCGTATTGTGATTTATCCACATTATGTGTACGACAAGAACGTTCAAATCTATCCAGCCAGAATGTAATATCGTCACTGGACTGATTGAACGGTGGAACCTTAACCTTGTAAGTAGAAGGTTTACCATTACCACTAGATGCCTGATTAACATTACTCATACTTGTCAATCTCAATCAATCCCAACTCAATTTTCATTCAAACTTGTCATTCTCCAATTGCCATTTTTTCTTTCAGCATCAAATTTTTTTTTCTCAATTCTTAATGTTTTCTCCTTATTCTTTTTTTTCTTCAGCAGTCTAATCTTTTTTTTTTTTTTTTTCCCTCCTTCTGCCTCTCTAATCTTTTTTGTTTTTCAGTTTCCCTGTCTAATCTAATTTTTTTTTTTGTTCAGCTTCTCTTCTCTTTTTTTTTTTTTTTTTTGTTTCAGCTTTTCACTGTCTAATTTTTTTTTTTCTTTTTTTTCAGCAGCTTCTCCTTCTCCAATTTTTTTTTGTTCAGCATTTCCTGTCTAAATCTTTTTTTTTTTTTGTTCAGCTGCGCTGTCTAATCTTTTTTGTTCAGCCGCAGCTTCTCTTTACAATTTTTTTTGTTCAGCTTCACTGTCTAATCTTTTTTGTTCAGCCGCAGCTTCTCTTTCCAATTTTTTTTGTTCAGCTTCAAATCTCATTTCCTCTACCTGCATCTGCAAATTTCTTTTGTTCTTTCTTCAGCAGCAAGCAGCAATGCAGCCTCAGCCTTCTTTTTCTAATCTCTTTTCTCTTCCGCCATCTAGCTTTTTTTTAAGCTTTTCTGCAGCTTTTCAGCTAATCTTTTTCTCTTCTGCTGCAGCTAATCTTTTTCTTCTTCTGCAGCTAATGCTTTGTCATATTGAGCAACTGCCCCATTGTTCTAATTGTTGACCAGTTCTTATCAAAGAGCTTTCCCCTTGTGTAAATGAAATAATCTAAGTAGACATGATGTCCCTAACAATAAATACTAATAATCACCTGAATCAATAATAATAATAATACCCCAAGTTTCTCAATGACCCTGATTAATCAGTATAGTATACATATCCCAATATCTGTGGGTCACAAGCCTTTAATAAGGTCTTGTATAATAGTAATAATAATCAGGTACTGGTTTATACCATAATCCAAGTGCAGTGCACAGGCAATTGTGTCTTATGAAATATACCTATATAAAACATATGTCAACCAACAGAATACATAAAGTACAAATAGGACTGACAATACAAGAACGTTTGCAGAAATCAAAATAAATCAAATAGGGAAATCAATGAAGATAATCACTGAATCTGCAAAGAATAACAACACAAACGACGTCACAATATATGAATATAAATTATGAATAGAACTGAAAGATAGAAAAGGTTAGACCAACAAATTACAAACAAATCAAAACAAAACTAAAGAACAAATAAATATTACAAAAATAACAATAATTACAGACTTCACAGCTAACACAAAAGCAACAGTTGTCGCAGCAAATTTTCAATCAAGAAAATTGCACCTATAGAAAACGCCCACAACGGACCCTCTATGACGTGGGATACTCTGTTGTGAGGACGCCGCCCAACCTTAAACACAACCCGCTGACATAGAAACTAACATACTATACAAACAAATAACATGTAAACATAAATATATATAAATTATGTGTATGATAGTATGTGTTGCAAAATAGGCTCAGTCTTACAGTAATGGCAAAGTTATTTTTCATGAAAACAAACAAACTGCCACTTTATTCAATTAAACATTCTGGCCTTAAATATTAAAGTTCATATATGGCAAACAAGAAGATCCATCGATGAAACCAGGACTTCTTAGTTCACAAATACTGTCTTTCTGTTAACACTGACAAGAATTGATCCAACTGTTCTGTGAAACTCTATAATGTCTAATGTAAAAAATGTCAACAACGCTGACCTACATACTGCATTCACTTGACAGGTCACGTGACGAAGCGTTGACAAAGAGCAAACCAATACTGCAAGTGTGTCGTATCAGCCACAGGAAACGGTCTGGTATCGGTAATCTGTTGACTTCTGAATTTCTGCGAGGTCAACCCCAGAAAGCTGGTCCACCAGTTGATAAAGTTGATATTTAGTTGGATATAATATATGTTGATAAAGTACACCAGAACACTCCTAGGCGGGAAGACAGGCGTCTATCATCATCAGTTGACAAGATCCCTATGGTGTTGCCTGCCCCACTGTAGTGTATGGAATGTCAACTTGACCTACGCAGTGTTGTGTAGACATGGATGGAGTGTATAATGTGCGAATGATGATAAGGGTTCGTGTTGTTGACAAATGTTCTCTTCTCACACTCATGTATGACCGGAAGTCATCGACACCAACGACTGTGTACCTTTTTCTAAAGTTTAATTGGACGTACACACTCGACAGCACAGATAGTGACAAATCACAGGTTGCCATAATACATCATAGTACAGTGGACAAATGGTCTTGCAATGTTACATGGGCACTCATGTAGAATAATGGTATAATGGACTGTCAATAGCCAAGCACTCAGTATCGCCCACACATATATCATCTGACGTCACTGACTGAGCACGTCAGCTTGTAAACAATATTTCAGATGACTTCTAAACCTAATCTCGTTTAGCAACGATTCTTCAACATAATGTTCAGCACATATTTTTCCATATAATAATATTGAACCGCTAACAATGGGTTCTCATGTGTAGCAGTGATCTCTGGACTGATCAAGCGATAATACGGGCATCCCTTTTCTCTTCTTGAAAGTCCTACATGTTTTGGTTCCAAGATGGCTCCACTCGTGAACTGTCACTCACGTTTGAATACAGATAATGAATCTGTTCTAAAGTTAGTCATTCATATACAACATTTCGTGCTCTTGCTCTGTAGATTTGGTCATGAACAATAGACTGCATTCTACAGAAATATAGTGCTGCTAGGAATCGAAGTCGTTTTCATCGAGTCAAATATATTCTCTTAAACATTCAAATCGTAATTATCGACAATGGTGGCTTCGATCGAGAGTTCATAAGAGTATCTTTGATTACCTTGGTAGAGGGAATATGAAACTGCCATTCCTTGGCAAGATGAATAAACACTGGGGTAAAGCATACACGATAGGTCTAGACGACTATCACTTTCCCCAAAACCACTGAGAGCACTTTTCAAGGCATCAAGCCCACATAGCAAAACACACACATTCCCTATCAGGACGAAGCCCCGAAATCACCACTCAAGACGAACAACAAAGCATCCACCGACAACCCGCCGAATAGTTATGGCCTTTGACCTCTCTTAGAGACAACAGAACAACAGTCGACATAGAACTTATATAGTTCGACTTTACAGATATTAGATATGTGCTAAAGATATAACAGATAAAACAGACAGACTTATTATGATACTTGTTACCTATCAAGACCAAACAATCTAGTATTCTAAACAAATATGGAAGTTATCTCATAATTTTGTACTTTCACCATCCGTATCACAAAGAAATAAATATTCCTATGAAGGGGATATCAAAAGACAAAGTAACAGGAGTAGACGGAGAAGAAACTATCTCACTATTAACGCCTTAAAAATAATATTTATACAAATACCCAAACCAGTTAAAAACGCAGTTATCCTGGCGGAAATTTATTATAGCAAAGGTAGCGGACGGTTTAAAGAAAGGGAAGTACTAACTCATATGCATGACTTTCCCTCAAGCAAAGACCAAAAAATTACCTATGTATAATATTGTAAAGAACAAATCAAAGACTGCAGCTACTTAACAACAGTACAGTTCAGTAACTTAAAGGATGTCCCTGTTCGACTCCAAATCCTCCCATCGAAGTTGCATTCAGAAACTTAAACAAACATAGTGACCACTGTGAGAATCAGTGTTTTTATACCACGCATTCGGGCCTTACGACCATATAGCTGGTGCAACTTCAGCGGAGAAATTGACATCCTGTCACTGGACTGCCATCAGCTCAGTGTGAGTCTCTAATCACATGTTCCATCAGCTCAGTGGTCATGCCTGTGACATGTTCGACACTTTCAGGTTGGGCAGGTTGACTAGTCGGTAAGGATCAGTTTAAGAGGGCTGCGCATCAGCTCAGAAGGTCATAGGGCTGTCACGTAGGTGCGTGTATCTGAGCCGGGTCGGGGGGGTGACTTCCGGTCACGTGCCATCATGAACCAGGTCCTAACCAAGTCAGGGTGGGTCACGTGACCATCTGAGCTTCTATGGTAATCGTCCTGTTCTCGTGCCATGTATAGATATCCAACTTACGGTCCTCCTATACTCCGGTAACGAGTCCATCACTCCCTCAGGTCCTTTCCTGTCATTGTGCCATCACAGCTCAGGTAAGGAAGCCTGTCAAATCCGTGTCATCAGTGATCTCCAGTTACGTCCCTCGCGGTCATGTGGTTACAGCTTTTCGTAAGCCCATTCTTCCGGCTGCAGGTCCTCCAGTAGACGTGCCATCACAACTATACCGGTCCTCGCTCCTGGTACTAGCACGTGTCAGATCGAAGGCTCAGGTCCCTCCTGTCATGTTGCCATCAGCTCAGGTGTCTTCGTGTCCTGGGTAGTTGTGACGTGAGACTTAGTGAGTCTTCGGTAATGGTTCTCGTAGTCACGGTGTCATTCAAGTACTCATGGTCCTCTTCCCTGATTTATGTGCCATCATACTAGGGTCCCTTTCGCTGTCACTCAGGCGTGTCAGTTCCCTGATCACGGTCCTCGGCGTGGGCTCAGGAGTTCCTATCAGTTGGGAGGTCCTCATGTGTCAGGCACGTGTAATCAGGCGTCAGGACATGGGTCTCTCCTGTCCAGCACGGGTGCCAATCACATCTCAGGTCTGCACCTGTATCACATGTGGGTTGGGGGGTCCATGACAGTGCTCAGGTTCATATCATGGTCCATGCCAGTCACGTCGTAAGGATCAAGGTCCATTTTCCCCGTTACCGTTAGCTGTTTTATGCAGTTCTCGGAATTTCGAAGTGTTTCGGGGGGAGGCTCCGAGCGTTTTTTGGTCTAATGGGGAAAAATTGAGGCCACTCAGACTCATTGACCTCTGCAGGCCATCTGCCGCTCTGGGTTTTTTTCCTGTGGGATTTGGTGGTATTGGAACAAGGCATGCCTTGTAATGCTATCAATGGTAGGTTATTTTTAGTTAGTAGCCTCTTTCCTCCCTCGAATGTAGTGGCCCTATCCATCGCTAAAAAATCCCTACAATCGCTAGCGTCATTCGGTTCCCTTTATCATCCATCTTGTAATGATTTGGGAGTCATGCGCCTGTTAACTATCACATTTTTTTTTTTTTGCACTTTGTCGGCCAGTGTGTGACTCTGAACTAAAATGTCGATACTATTTTTAATTCTTAGATTGTAGTGTACTAGAAGATTCATATCGTGTAAGGAGTTTTTAACAACAGTCTCTTTTTCTTCTTTGGTATCAAAACAATACGACCCACCAGATACATATAGTCCAGTGATTCACATAATAAATGACAATAAGACATGTAGACACGTAGAATATGGGGGGCTATGCTTCGTGTAGTCCCCCCCCCCATCCCCCCGGGGTTTGGGGGGTTCAGTGGGGGAAGGGTGGGCTTGATAATGCAAAGAAAGAATAACGAAACTATTACTGACTGGTACGCTAAATATCGCATGCATGTCCTACACGTGACGAGGTCTGACTGCATGTAGTGAGGTTGGCAACCTCATTAATGTAAAAAATTCACGTGCTTAATTGTTACAGAGAAACCACGTACAGTAAATTGTTTGTTCAAAACGTCACACAACGGCTTCCCTTACAATAAGACTGCCAGCTGACTGCTGTAGACGTAGCTAGAACCTTTCTGGAAGGCCATCTAGTGGGTCAGGACTAAGCTGTAGAGATATCATGGAGCTGTAGGACTAACGGTATACTTTAGTAGCACTAGTGATCAGTAACGCTGTAGCGACTAAGCTGTGTCGTTAAATGGGCCCGCTGAGCTATAGCTGTAGTGGAACCCACTGTAGGACTAGGGGCCAAGGTCAGAAACTAAAGCCCTGTAAAGGGAACTATAGCTTGTAAGGACTAGGCGCTTGTAAAGAACTGGTAGCTGTATCGTACTAGTTTTCTGTAGGACTAGCGGTCTCGAAGTTAGACACACACTCCCTAGAACGGCTGTAAGGAACTAGCTGCCCCTTGGGACTAGCTTGTAGTAGCGGCTAGCTTTGAACGTCATGGTAACTGTAGGACTATCTGTAGAACCAGTGCCCTGTAAGAAAACGCAGCTGTAGAACTTTGCTGTCAGGACTATAAGTATCTAGTAGCTACATTGTGTTTAGGTCACTAGCTGTAGTCGACTATCTGTATGGACTAGAACTAGCTGTAGTAGACTAGCTGTAGGACTAGCGGTATAGGCTACTTGATCTGTTGAATTCACAGCTGTAGACTATGAGTTCCGTCAACAGCAGAGTAGACTACAGCTGGTACCACCCCTTGAACTACCCCCGTAGTATTGCCAGTCTATAAAATAAAGTTTAGCATGTATGACACTGAATTTCGTCTGACGTTGTATCTACCATTACCCCTTGCTCCATATAATTCTCAGCTCTAAGGAACCCAGCTGTAGGTCATGGCTGTAAGAACCATTCTTTCAGCCTAGTAGCTATCTCTAGCTGGCCAAGTGCACAGCGACTAAAATAGAACTGAAGCAGGTTTAATTCCCGGGATATTATACATGTAGGTTGTGTAACAAACATTGATTATCATTTCGGGAGGACAACCCATACCCGAGGTCGTGTTATATAGAGATTATTATACATTTTGATAACATTGAAATCATTTCAAATATATTATAATATACCCACAAAAAACCTAACCCACAACCATGCACAAATAATTACTCGGTATATTAATAGTGCATAAAGGTCTTATATTATTTAGACATATCAGAATATGTGTACGCACAACCCGTTCATCAGCAAATGTCAGTTACAAATGAGAGCAATTGAAAGATATGTTTAATCAAACGCCACTTACGCCGACAAGAGAGATATGAGTGACACACAGTTCCTTTTCCAGAAGTTAGTGTAGTTTATATTCTTCTATTCTTAACTTTGTTTTTTCCGCTTGCCTTGGGGATTGATCACACTAGGACCGCAAATCCAGGTGCTGGAAGAACAGATAAGCTGTGTCACATCCCTATTATTTGAGACAATTTAAAAAAGAAACAAAAAAAAAAATATCACGTTCGAACAACCCTTGATGGTTATAAATTAAGACATGTGGAGTAATAAATTTCAAGAAAATAAAATTAGATTTCGCAGTAACCACCCCAATCCCCACTCATCCCCGCCAAATATAGACCTTCTCTTCTTTTTTCACGACATTCTGCATTCAGTTCAACATAAGTAAATCAAAACACAACAAATTTGTGTGATTTTTGTGTGTGTGAACTTCCCATTCAAAGAAGAGAACACAAACAAAAACAATAACAATAAAAAAAACAAAAAAGAAAACACAAAAAATAAAAAAAACAAACAAAAAAATACTAAATAAAGTTCTCTCTCTTCATCTCTTACAAAACTGTCCTCTGCTGATTAACAAGGTGACAAGGGTGAGACTAGGTCTGTGGGTTGTCCGAGAATACATTCTAATCCAACATACATCTAATTCTAAATAATAAATCCACCATTAAACCCAAAAAACGGGGCGCATCATACCACACAAGCACCTTAGCAAACCAAGCACACCTTCCCAGATACACACACGTCCACGCCCATCAGACTACCAGGCCCCCCTTACTTATACGCTAGCTCAACCCTCCTTTAAATGACACCCTAACTTATAAGTAACCCGCACCATCATTGATCCTTAATGATATTGAATTTAATTTTAGTTCTTTTATATTATACTGTTATTACAGACTGCTATATTGTGGCAATCTCTCTTAGGTTTATGTCTATTTCTCAGTAAACCTTGCTCACAAGTATGCCATGAATTGCATGCCTGTAAATAACAAGAACTTATAGGCTAAATGCACAGGTAAAACCCATAGTTAGCACATTTTAATAAATAAAAAAGGACAGAATCTAAAGGAAAACCCTGTCTGTAATTGCTGTGTACACATTTAAGTAAATATAAAAGTGAGCAGATCATCAAAGGAAAAAGGGATAGATGAAACAAATGAGAAGATTAAATACCTGACAGTTGGCTGAGAGAAGATAACAAATATAAAAATAGTGTAAACAGAAATGAGGGCATCAGATTTTGGGAGACATGATTGATAATTAAAAAAAAAAAAAAAAAACTTAAATAAAATGCGAAACAATAACATATAGATGACGATGGTATGAAGAAATAAAGTTTTGATATGCAGTAAAGTGATCTATACTAAGTGTTATTGTGTGTATCGTAAAAACGTACGTATAGCCAAGGTTATCTTGACTAATATTTGGGTAGTCTAAAATGTTAAAGATAAACATGAAGGTAATTGTGGGAATGGAACGTTTCCACACGAAGAATATTCACAAGTTTACCTTGTCATTATTGCCGTTATTTTTTTCCTTCATATTTATGTGCTGAAAATTCAGCGTACGTTCATCATTCTGATATAACACTACTACAAAAAATAAAATATAAACTGCTGCTGGCACGCCATTTGGCACTTGAAGTGCCTTGAGGCATACATCTCTAAATGATGTGTAAAGCACCGCTGTAGTCATGGGACTGCCAATCACCATCGTCCGTTGCCATAGGCAATCGATCTGTGGATTAGAACAAGCAGTTTACAAAAGGACTCAAATAAAAACGAGATGACGTCGCGTTATCACCACAGTAACGCATGAAGTCCCTCCTCATGCGCCATCCTGTATCAGAGGAGGTCTATCTCTCAGCAACAAACATAAAAACATGTCAAGTCATCTTGGTCAATTGTTTCATATGATGAGATTGTCATCCGTTTCATACATAGTCGAATTATTTGTCGCGCATCTTTTTGCCAATCCCTCCCCTATACCCTTGGAGATTCAGTGACTCTATTCTGTCTAATGCATCCTCGTTGATGTCCACCCACAGCACCCAAAAAAACGAAAAGAGGATCGCAACGATCGGGACCTTTGCTGCGTTATTATACGTATATCTTTAAGGCCCAAAATATTTAAAAAAAAAAAAACACGAATGAGAATAGGCACTGCTTTTTTAAAATGCATTAAAAACCCAAAAAATAAAAAAGAAGTTTTTCGTTCTTTCGAGGTTTAAGGCTTGCAGATCAAAAATGTAAGCATCAAATTGACAAAATTCGGTGGGACGCTTAAGCGCTTAAATCATATATACTAACTATTCTTCTTCAAAAGTCAAGGCGATCCCTATTATTTTTCAATACACTTTTAAATATAAAAGGCAGCGCATAGGATGATTGAATTAAGGAAGTTTTATTTAGTAAAAATTGTGTGCATAATATCTCTCTGACAGTCCTCTGATGTATGCGCGTTAAGCATAAAAACAAACGTCATAACAGAAACTGCACACGACAACCATTGGTGATGCACGTGGCAATTTGGTTTTTGGCTGAAGCATAAATTCAACTGAATTTTAATCTGTTTTTTTGTTTCAAACTTTCGGCGTTAGGCAACCAAATGGTGAATAATCGTCGCCGAATGACATTGCCCACAATGTGCAATATGGCGACTTTTCACATGAAACAGAGTTCACACTCTTTAATTTGTTTTAAATCACACAGACTTAAGGTAGATTCATTCACTTTCTTTGTCAAAAACCATGGCCCTACCGAGAAGAAGTCTTGAACTAATAACTAACAAAAAGAATGAGGGGGCTATAGCGTGGTTTAAAGTGGTTTATCTGCTGATCCTTGAGGCTGCTAGAAACGGCTTTGCAGTTGTCACATGTCACTGCACATGACGAAACTTCCTACCGTACTATCTCAAAGGAAATTTTGAGAGATTTACAAGCCACAGGTAGTGTCGTGAGGATCGGTCCCAAACCTGGCTGAGGGAGGTCTCCCTAGATATTGCACCAATAGACAGATGGACCAGTACCTCTTATGTTTTTCAGGGATAGGGGTCAAAGTGCCCTGTCGGCCATCGAACATTGACTTGTGTTTCCCTCATATTCCACTCTCCTAAGGATGTCAACCTGAGACAAACTGTAAAGCGTTACTGTCAGTCAAAGAAAAGAGGAGACAAGTATCCATCTCGCAGACGTTTTACATGAATTAAACTAATCTGCTTCGACGTCCTGCAGTCAGAAATCCCTCTTACTCCCACCCTCCTACCCCCAATAAGTCACCCACTCCCAACTCCTGCTCATACGCAAGGAGCTCGGCGAGGGCCCTTTTTGCTTGTGTCGCGAGCACAATTCCGATGTGACCATAGGCAACTATGGAGTCAAGTTATACTTCACCCTAACTATGATAATCTCTGCTTACACTCCACACTGTGGTCATGTATCAATGATGTACAGGATTCGAGAGTTCTTGGAGACGACCAATGAGAGCGGATTTACTGAATAGACAACCAATTCGAAGAGAGTGTGATAGTTATGGCTAGGGGGTTCTGATCATTGTCTGGGGAGGGCTTCTGTAGCAGACAACGGCTAGGGACCCCACATTACATCATCCAAGGCAACTTGACCGCCCTCGGCCTCACCACCATGACGTCCACCCAGGTTCATACGATAGCTGGTGTGACCATATTTGTTCTGCTGTCTGCTGCAGGTTGTAGGGCCATCAGGTGTGGTAATGCCATCCATCCTCCAATGTTGATATAAACGACTCGATACGCCTTCATCAGAGTCTCGTCTGTGTGCTATCGTCCGTGCGGCGAGGGTATTGAGGTTATTCGAGGTCAACATCGGGATCGATCATAGGATTGGCCGTGAGTGGCCTGCTCATTATCACCTGACCCTATATCTGGGTGCGATTTGGAACACCCGATGTGAGCACCTCTGGGATGGTCCTTGTTGTCGAAGATTGCGTGTCAAAGCTAATCCAACAAGCATTTCAGAATAAATCCCAACACCCCTGCCAATTGGACCATGTTGCAGCTAGCTGACCTCTCATTTCTGCTTTCAGGAAATGGAGCTTGCTGTTCCTCGCCTCAGGATAACTTTTCTTTGGTCCCTTGTGGACTATAGATAGCGGTCTAAACGGGTGAGGGCGCTGTCTTGAGAATGCCTTGCGGCAAACACGGTACGGTGGTCATACCCCTGATTTAGGAATAATGTTATAATTTGTCCCAAATAATCTATGTGTAGACTTTTGAAAAGGGGTGGTGTTGACACACATTCCAACAGCATTCATACCATTGGCGTTTGAATGTGTGTTTCCAAATCATATTCTTGTAATTTTAACGTGACATGTCAATTTCGTATTCTCCAATATAATGCCGTTTTTGACTTGATATCAATACGTTTATTATATCAGATTTTTTTATAATATGTTTCGAACAAAGGTTTTTCCTACTGTTCTAAGTGGCCCTGACCTTTTGACGAGTAATATAATATTATTATTTTAATATGCGTATAGATTAAGTGTCTCATGAAAGTATAAAAAAAAAAAAAAAAGGATCCCGTTAACACACCACAGCCCATATGATGGCATATATTGGGAATTGGTGTTAGGCCCATATAATCTTGACCGTACCGTCGCAGACACTAGGTGGTGTGATAGTGGTCGGCCATCCACACGCGACGCCCGGCCGCCTTTATAGACCTTCTCAAAAACCTTCGCCCAGAGAGTTTGGCTCTGTACCCACGTGTGGGGGGGCTGGGTCAACCCAGTGAGTCCGTTTGTAGGCTCTAAAATATTCCCGAGGCTTCAATTCAAATCTGGGGATCGAAAGCTCATAGTACGCGACCAATAGCGCTAGGAAGCCAGATGTCAACATAACCCCCATCTATGCTACGATAGAACCGCGGCTTATAATCCAGCGGCTCCCGCAAATGAAGTATAGAAAAGCAGAGAGTTAATAATTTCACATGCATTGATCATGAATTCATTCACAAAATATACAAATTCAATTAGAGATCTCGAGTTTCTTTTCTTATCGGTGGTAGTCTCATTTATAGTTAGGTCTTATTTGATGGACCCAAACAAACGCACCAACCACTCTCCTCATCCTCATCAACGACAAAGAAAAACTTTCTTATTCTATTTCTTTTTGTTTTCTTGCCTGGTCTTTTGATATTGTTCAAGCTGAACATGGTCATTTGTCTCTAAAGTCAGAGCTGAAAACAGTCCATTTTTTAGCCCAGAGCTGAACACAATTTGTCAGGAACTGGAAACATCAATTTTTCACAGAGGCTGAACAATGCATTTGTCAGAGCAAGAGCTGACCATCATTGGCAGAGTTGACCATACATTTGTCAGAGGCTGTAACATCATTTGTGCTAGAAGTTGATCATGCATCTATCAGAGTTGGAACATCATTTGTCAGAGCTGAAGCATCACATTTGTCACGCGAAGCAGAACATCATCTTTCAGAGTTGACCATTTCATTTGTCATAGCTGAACATCATTTATCAGACAGCATGACGCATACAATGTCATAGCTGGACCATCAATTTAGTGAGCAGTTGAACCATCATTTGTCAGCAGTGAGAAACGCATCATTTTGGTCAGAGGTTGAGAAAAAAGTCCAATCATTTGGTCAGAGCTGACCCAAGAGGATATTTGTCAAGTGAGTTTGAACCATCCATTTGTCAGAACTTAAAACAACCATCATTTTGTCAGCAGCTGAACATCATTTGTCAAGCAGCTAGAACATCAATTTTGACAGTAAGTCATAACATCGATTGTCCAGAAGGTATGACCATCATTTGGTCAGAGTGCGGGAGACATCATTTGTTCAAGCTGAGACATCCTTTGTAAGAGCTGACCATGCATTTGTTCAGAGATTGAGATCGGAACGCTTCTCATATTGTATTTGTCAGAGATGACGCATCATTTGGTTCAGTAGAGTCCGAACATTAATTTGTTCAGTAGCTGAAGCATCAAATGTTTTCGGGGAGGATTCTGAACATCATTTGTCAGAGTTGTTGAACGGGCATCATGTGTCAGAGATTGGCCATCATTTGTCAGAGGTTGACCATCATTTGTGCAAGAGTGAACATCATATTTGTCATAGAAGCTGAACATCATTTGGTCAGAGTTGACCATAACAATTGTCAGGAGGTTTGAAACAACATCATTATGTATCAGAGTAGACGGCATCATTGTCATGAGATGACAACATCATGTACGTTTTGTTGAAGGCCTATGCCTGCTGGGTGGAGCTAATAACAATGATATAAGTGACAAATATAATCCAGTTAATTGAATTAAAACAAAAAAACCAACACTACTGCTTTGAGACTGTTATTAGGTAGGCGTGTAGCAGTGGTTAAACCGCTTATGCCTCTTCTCTTTCTCGCGGCAAAAGTTACCAAGTTACGCAAACAAGCTAAAATCAAATTATAGCGTCACACGCTATCAGCTCGATTTTCTAATACCGAGTCTGATAACCAGGGTGCATGACTCTGATCTTGAGTTAGGGAAGGCGTCATGAGCAGCGAGGACAGGAACTGATTCACCGACATACATCTCATGAGGCTAAAACCTATTATAAAAGAAATCCCTTAGCATTTTTCAATCTTCCAACCTAACTGAGTCAAAATCCGGTATTGGTGATCACCTTTGATGCTGTTTGATTAATGCCAGATAATCATGAAACACTCTCTGTGCTATACTAAGTCCCAACCAGTAATGCAAAACAGCCCTTATCACCCATAATGTACATAGGCGCTGTTTAGCTGTCTAACAGCATACTGACCTTAAAACTTGGCTTTACCAAGTTTGGGGTCATCCCAATCACACAATTGATATTGAGTGCGAAAAGCTTTGAACTGTAACCTTAAACTGTCTTCTCCATTTTTTGGGGGATCTTTGATTGGTTTTGGAGGACCACCTAATAATTTTTAAAATACAACCAAGGTATTCAAGTCAAGGTAAAAATAAAATAAAAACAATATGTAAATTATACGTGTCGCAATGTTATTTAAAGGTGATAGGGCTCTTATTTACTTATATAAAGTATTGGTATTTATCTAGAAGTTATATCAACACACAATGTATTAATCTATGTCTTCTTCACGTTGCTTCAATTAGCAGCTTTATAAATACCCTGTTCACTAAGTTCAAAAAAAACCTTTTGGTATAATTGGGTAATATTTGAAGTGATTGATTCTTGGTGGCCACAAATCTTCTAGAATCTAGATCTCAAAAAAACAATCCAGTCTATGCACCGTGGCTAGGTCCTTAGTCATGGTCTTTTCGTGTTCTTCTTCTAATCTCGGAAATCTCACATGTCTTATGTCTTAAAGTTAATATGAGATTAGAAAATGGAGGGGGTGGGATTGGGAGTATGACTAAATTTCAAGCTGTTAAAAATTAACAAGCAAACGACTTTCATAAATGGGTCCCTCGGGTTTGAGTATCCTCTCATATCACAAAATCACGTCCCTCTGTTGTTTTTTGTTTTGTTTTTCTGTGTTTTCTGTGTCTTATTTTTCCACTCTACTTTAATTTTTGTTACTAATACTAATGCCTGCAACGTACCCTTTAATGTGTATTATTTTATTTATGCGACTGATGCATAAAAGTTATAAGAAACTAGGAGGACGGGCACAGTAGATATAGAGTAGCTCTTACAAGTTAACAATCAATCGAAAGATAGCAACCTACGTAGAATCAACAAGAGATCATAGAACTTTCGTCGCGGGACACACGCACGATCCATGGAATAAATAAGTGAAATGAACATGAACACAAAATATAAGATGGAACGCACATACTCTGTACCGAATGAATGAACCTGGCCTATTGTCCAGAAACGGTGTTTGTTTCACGAGTCTTCCAAGTATGGGTCTGAACCTTACGCAGCCACGTTCCGGAAACATTATATTAATTCAGTTGATATATAATAAATATATATATATATATATATATATATTAAATATATATATATGAATTATATATAGTATATATAATATATATACTATATACTAATCTCTTGTGTCGTGTTTACAACTAGGTAGTGACGAGACGAATTTTAAAAAAAAAGGTAATTATATGGCATACATGATTCAGGGACATTGCCATATAGTGACTGACACAGGCAACATCAGCCCACGTTACGACCATGTACAACGCTTTCATCATCATCACTATCACCCATATCATGAGACGGATGCATAAAAACATTGGAACGAGTTGAGAAAAACATAACCTGGGCTTAATGTAGAAAACTCATCATTGATGTGAAAGGAGTTTATAGCATACTAGACTACTTCTTGTTGTGAAATGCGCAGACCAGAAAAACAAGGGGCGCTGTAAGTCTGATAAAGCGCTTCAGGGTGGGACATGGAGTACATATGAAAGGGAAATGAGAGGGACACAGAAATGACATCGGAACCGGACGCATAGTACAGACACGCGCTATAGTACACACAGACAGGCTAATTACAGACCCCAGTCTTAGAAATCAGACAGGTCGATTAGTATACAAGCTGACAGGCTTTAGTAGGTTAGATGGTGGTGAATTTAATTAAAATCTGGAGTTCTTCTCACATCCACACCTGGCCTGAAAAGGTAAAGATGATAATACATAAAGCTAGCTACCCCTGTCATTCGTCTCAAATCAATCCTTTATACAGTAATAATCACGATCAATAGCAGCATCGATTAACGTACAGCACTTCCCACTTTGACAACTTTTCTCAAACTAATTTATTCTATCTTTCTGGCTCTATAACTCTGTTCTTGTCGAAAGAATACATCACACGTTGTCCGATTACTTCAGACTCTACTTCACATCATGTCAACAACCATAGTCTATACTTTAGAGTCATTACTTAGGCGCTCCATCGAAATTTTCAACTCAAAATTCCAAGTTGCGCATAAATCTACTAATGTTGTGTCGCCACTCCCCACTTATAATATATTGTGTCGGTATAACAACATGTCGAACATTAAATGCAAATATTAATATCATGAACCTTTGTCTCCAGTAAGAAGTTTTTCTGTGAAGGCACTGAATACACTCAGACATCAGAGCGAAAGAATGAGCAAAAACTAAACATATTAAAAATTGGTTTGGCATAGATGAAGAACAATTTAGATCTTTTCCAACGTATTTACATTCTATATCCTCTCTTTCGCTGGTCCTTCTTTCATCAAATGACATCACACGTGAACTGAACTTGATCCATCTGTCACAAGAATGCGAGAGCGTCAGCTCTTTGAGTGAAAGTAAGTATACATGTAAATAAATAAACTTGTATTAATAGAAAGAACCAAAAAATTAAATTTATTTTTTAAAGAGAGTAAATAATTAGCTTACGTTAACTTTCTGGTCAGCTGGACTCTAAGGGGGCCCCTTGCACAGAACAGCGTTACCTCTCCTAATCTATAGGTCTACAGGACTGTACATCATTATTATCATCGACCATCACCTTCGCGACCTTATGAGCAGCGCTCGAACGAATCTTGTATTGTTCTTAAAAAATAAAAAAAATATAAGGAAAAAGGAAAGGGGTCGGGAATTGCCCAAAAACATAGACCGAAATAAAGTAGACAAAGAAATATAGCCCTTTGTTATTATGTCTCATGGTGTATTTATCCTTTTAATAGATACCCTTTTACTGAGTAATGTTCACAAAGTATTACTCTTCTTCTATGAATTGAAGCCTATTACACTCATTACATATCAACATTCAAAGTCAGCGCCGTTGACTAGGGCAGTAACCTGCTAGTGCGGTATGCCACTGCTCCTATCTTCTATTCTAGGTAAAGGGTAGTGAAATATGCGATAAGATCATCTTGCTGCGCTAAGTGAACGAAATACTATAACCTTAAAAAGGTATAATATAAAAGCAAGTTCAAAGATGAACCACATTGGAACAGGCAAGGTGCAAATCCACCAGAATGTAATGGAAAAGAAAATATCTAATATCTATACATTTAGGAAATCCTAACAACTATTACTTTGAAACCCAGCATCTAACTTAAAAAAATATAATAAATGAAAAAATTGTTACAATGTTTTAAATATCGAGATCATGAATCTGATATTTAAGGTAGGTCTTTTTGAAGCGACCTTATTGCTCATAAACTCGAGACTACTCAGTCACGACATTGATGAGTGAAAAGGGCCATGTTTCGGAATGGCCAGAAATAACCTTCAAAAGTAGAACAACCCTAGATCTACAGTGCAGGTAATAACAAATGGAGTCTAAATTTTCTTCCAATTATTTTGGAATTGTTTGCAAAGAGCGAGAAGACTCAGCAGCCTTAGTCTATTAAGAAAAACAAAAGGCTAACAACATAAACAAACATATCAATCAATATCAATTGACCCCTTTAGAGGGAAGCTTAACATTTAGCTACCCGCCAAATGAGCATATGGCCTTCATCAAGCAAACACATGCGCAAGAATTCTCTCACATGGTTCGCTGGTTCCCTTTGTGCCAATCCAGCTTCAGTCTTTTTCACCATGTTTTTCCCTCTACTCATTTTCCCGAGTTTCCAAACTGCTCCTGTTTCTACCATGTTCTCTCCTATCTCACTTTCTCTCTTCCATGTGTTTCTTGAGTTCTACCTCTGCCGCCTGCTCTTTTATTCCCTGCTTGGATTCCATGAACAAGCGACTTGTGCCATTCTGTAATGCATACTTCAATCAGCCAACAGTTTACCTTCAACGTGGCGTGTATCCTATCCATCGCCTAGCGTCTTCCTTTCTATCCTTTCTTTCCATATCTCCCTTTTTCTTTTCTCTTAGTACCTCTCTACGTTCACCCCCCCCCTGAGCACCCTCTCCTCGCAACCATCCCTGGTGCTACCCCTCTGCGTTCAGTGCACGTTATCCCCAGCTATTTTGATGATCCTGTATTCCATGACTATCTACCATTACGTGTTTTTTTTTTTTTTTTTTAGTGACATGCATAACTAAAAATCAATACTCTACCGTTAAACAAAAAAAAATCAGTAAACATTTTTCATAAATATCCTATACATAAACTAAAAAACATTATAACTCTCCTTATTATTTCATCTGTCATCTTATATCCGTAACATGTCCATTTCAGCAACTTAATTTATACCCACAAACAAATTGGTCTCTTTTTCACTTTTCAGATTGAAGATTCTTATTATTGGTGTCTGGAGTTTATTTCTTTCCTGTTGACCTTTTTATATTGTCCAATTACTACTTTATTCATTTACTCTTTCATTTTGTTATTCTTTTCTTTTTTCCCGTATCTCTTAATGTCTGTTCCGGCTCTTACTCAAACTATGTTTTTACTTCAT
The DNA here is from genome assembly GCA_024509875.1 of Oreohelix idahoensis. Lineage (NCBI taxonomy): Eukaryota > Metazoa > Mollusca > Gastropoda > Stylommatophora > Oreohelicidae > Oreohelix > Oreohelix idahoensis. The sequence continues at coordinate 19,190 of JAMPIV010010268.1, forward strand.
AATTTTATGTGTCAATTTCATGTTGGACTTATTCGTTTTTTCCATTATTGTTCACTTGTAAATAATAACATGTTTTTTTTTTATATACGCGCTAATACATCACTTCTCTTAGAACTAAATTCTTTTCTATTTTCTTCTGTCCTTTCAGAGATAGAAAAAAAAAAGTAACTAAAAAATACAGATTTATGTGTATCCTTTTCTATATAGATTAAGTGTTTACGTTAAAAAAATTTATTTAGTATTCAACTTATTTCATGTTCTTTCTATGCAATTTATGCAACATCGTCCTCTCTCTGGCCATACTCGTTAATATTGAATTTCTTGTCTAATCACTTTATAGCCTATTTATTTAATATTATTGTTACGTAGTTTTCCTTTTCTACTATAGTCTTTCCCAATCTTTCCTTTACTTTTACAAATACCTCAAGCCTGGGTTGCTTATTATGTAATGGCACATAGTCGCCTGCCAGATTAATTCTGTCGTGATGACATTATTTTAAGGCATCCTAATATTTCTTGTATCCCTATCCTCAGAAGACTGCCGGAAGTTTCTTGCTCAAAGCTTATAAAAACTAATCAAGAAACCGCAGCAGACACAACAATAGATTTATTGTTTTTTTTAATTAGGTTCTCCTAAAAAACATTTGCTTTAATGTTTTTCCTTGGTCAATTTTAAAATATGCGCTGTTTTTTAATCCTTTTGTCATTAAAACATATATTCCTATCTAAATCCAGGTCGGGAAAACTCATTCTGTACGTACAGCATTCATCTTAATGTTTTTCAATTTCTAACAGCTATCAGTACTACCCCATGATTCCCCTCTCACAAGACATCACTTAAAACATTATCTCCCCCCCTCTCTTATAAAATCGCGTCGACTTCCACGTCCCCCCATGCCCCCCCCCCCCCGCCCCCCCCACGCTCCCCCCCACCCCCCAAGCCCCCCCTATAATCCCCCTCCCCCCGCCCCCTCACTCCCAACTCTCCCTACCCCCCCCCCCCCCCCCCCCCTCCCCCCCGCCTCCGGTGCCCCTGACACCGCCGCCCAGCCAAGCTCCCTTGCCACGGCCTTCCTCATTCCCCCCCCAATCGTATTGTCCTCCACATGCTCGTCGACTTCTCACGGACTTCGTTCACAGTGAGTTATGTCAGGGAACCTCGAAGCCTACCAGATTCCTGTCCGCGCAAGATATGGATCTCGAGCCTCTTCTTGAGCGGCCCTCCATCATCTGTAAGCCCCCTACTTCACTGCTTAAAACGAATTTTCACACCCACCCTCTCCCCAGCTTGATCCCCTCCCTCCCCTCCCTCCCAGACAGTTATATCGACCGCTCACTTCCCCTCTTCTCTAGCTCCTTCGTCTCTCGAAACCACTGCCCTATATCCTCTTACCTCATCTTTTCCCCGCTCCTCCTCCCTCCCTTATCAATTGTCTAGTGGGTGGGAGCTTGCAGTCAACCTACTCTTAATCATGGGGCGGTCGGTTCCTTCATGGGTACTGCCCCCCTCTAAAACCACACCATCCGCCATATATCTCGCATCAATCTTTTCCTCTCGAATGATAAGAGAAAGGTTTGGCACGTTTTAACTAACCTTCTTCAAACCAATTCTTCGTGAGCCCATCCATATCAATTATCTCCATGGGTTCGGGGGGGGCGTTCGGGATGAGACAGTGGAGGAGCTGACGGTGGGGTGGCGGGGGGATAATGTGCGTCGTACGTCTTACCCCTCTTTATCTCTTCACTGCTCCTCCCCCTATGTCATACGATCTCTGATCCTAGAGCTTGCTCCCACCTTTTCTAGGCATAATGCGTGCCTCCTGGTATCTGTTTCCGACAACCTTAGGTGCTGTCTTCCATCATGGGTCAACTTCATTTGGGATATGCAAGCACAAATCTGAGTAATAAACATCATTATTTCAAATGGTCCGTGAGAAATTGTCAATGACCTTAGGTCACCATGTCGGTATGAATCGCCCCCTTCTATTGGTAGTGGGATGTTGGGTGGGAGTTGTGGTGTGCCAAAAGTATAATTCAGCCAGTAATGCCACCAACTAATCCCGGGTAGTCAACATTATGAAACTAGAACTATGGGGGCCTGTCAACAAGCAATTTGATGAACAGACTACAATTTCTCACCGTATGGCAAAAATTAACACCCAATGCTTTTTTTATACATAGTCAAGTTAAGAGTAAAAAGTGAAAAGATCGCCCATTACCTTCGTAATGACTATGTTCCTCCTGACTGCGAGTTGTTAATAATCACATTTAGACGCTAAAATACCATGTTGTTCGTTTTTTATAGTTCTTCTTGTCCCTTAATCCGTATCTCAAAGTTTTCCACACAGTTACTCCCCCATCTATGTCGACATTCCGTCCTCAATCTGAGTATCACGACGGCTTGTACGATTCCATTTTCTGATTCGCGAACCCCCCCTAACCTCTTCCTTCACGCCCTCCATACCCACTCTAACTTTGGGGAGAGCGAGATCACGTATTAGATCTGAAAGTTCTAGGAATTGTGTTAAATTAAAGTACGGAACACCCTTCGGTTCATCATATTCACGTCCCGGTTACAATAATCCGAGTCAGAATTTAGTTTTCACTATAAGCAGGTAAACTAGTCCCCCGGTTTCTCGTCCTTCCCGTTCTGATCTTTTTTCACCGCAAACAGGATATAGTTCTGGTGAACTGGGATCTGGGTGACACCGGTGATTTGGAATCATAGATGGCACTGGTTTTACCTGAAACCGATTCAAAGTATTTTTGGTAATAGAACCAACATGACCTTCAAGTGTTTAATAGAAAATGTGAAAGCCATTAGATATTTTTGTCAACATGAATTAACAATCAAGTAAAGCGTGGATTATGTCATGAGATCAGCCATCGACGGGCGTTATTCCCACAACCATGGCAACTGCAGCGGGCCGACCGAAAGAGGCGCATGATCTTATGCTGTCGCGGTCTGGGTTCGACGATTTTGCAACTGTAAAAACAACCGCCAAAGTCATTATGCACAAGTCGATAAAAATTTAGCCGACACTGCGCCAACTGCATGTTGGCTTTGCCCAGATTTATTTGCATCATCAACTTTTCAATCGATATTAAAGATACATATCATGCCAATCTTGAAGTGTGGGCAATGGTGTCAAGTTTTTGCTGGCTCCGATGGACGCACTATCGATAAAATAAAGCAACAACACGCAGACCACCCCCCCCCGCCCCGACAGACATCAAGAAGTAAGAGAGAAAATAGGAAATATGGCACACTTCATGTCCCCGAACGTGCCATTTCAGTACGTTAGCCCCACCCGCTGCCCAATGATTTCAAAATCTCAGTAACAGCCCTCCCCCGCCCCCCCTCAACGTAGGATCCCTACCAACTATGCCACGAGGCTATTGCACTCTTGTATAAGTAGGGGCATATAACTATAAAAGCTAGACATTATACAAAATAAAAAAAAAAAAAAAAAAATAATTAATTTAATTTTTAATAAGTAAAATATATAGTAAAAATGAAACGGAGTCAAATAATAACGTTTGCACCAAAAATATATTTATTTAAATTGCCATCAAATATCTATTAAAAGAACCCGCCGAACCGCACGTGATAGAGAATGAAACGACGAGTGATTATTCAAATTTGAATCATCGCACAAGAAACTGACGCTAAAAGAAGAAGGCACTTATTCTTATAAATAAGTTAGATTTGGGGGTTGGTAAAAAAAATAAATAATTAATCCCATCCCTGTAGTCCGAAAGCCTGTCAGTTATATCACTTACAAATCAAACACACTAATACAACACAATGAGTGATGTTGCCGTCTTGTACGGCATTGTGAGTATAAAAGCAGTCTTTGACTGATCAGAACTACGATGCATTATTGACATACTGCAGAGACTGAATTATATGTATGTACAAACCAAATGATTACATGTATGTACTATGAATGATCTCGTATTAAATGAGTTCTTCCGTGGACCCCACCACGAAGATCTGTTATTAACTTATCAAGGTTGACGTAAATGTTGTTGGACCATCTGCACAGCGTAATCATATATATAAAATCAGCACGATTCTAATTCTCAACCAACTCTCTCAAAACCTCAGATGTAACACTATATCATTCTATATTCTTCTTCCAAGATATAGTGTACGATTCTACCATTCATTTTAGTGGTGTTATCTTCGAACCTTGTTTATCAATTGTCATTTATTCTTGCAGTTTATATCTCAATAATCCTTTGTACTTTTTTTTATATTCACGTGTGGCCATTTAGCAAGGCACCATTGTGTTGATGTTTTTTGTGGTAAAAAAGTTTTTTTAACGGGATGGGGTGACGCAGCCACCCGGATTTGCCCACATGCCCCCTCCTTTAGTAATGAGAGGAGCCAGCTGTTATGACATGCAGTTGGTTAAGGACAAAAAATTGTTACTATTTCGCTTTTATCTCGTCCCCTTTTCGGGCCGCCTCGCGTAACTAACATATGCGGAACACGAAATGGTCTGATGTTAGCAAACAGGTAGAGATGCATCTTCTTGTTTTTCTTCCTTTGGGATCTGGTTCCCCCTCCCTGAGAGCAAACTTTGGGCAAGGAAAACATTTCCAGGCACCAATCTGGTGCATCGCTTAGCTAGAGGCTTCATAAAAATAAAGAGTATGCAGAAATTATGTGAGGACGGCGAACCATAAGTCCAGACAAGAGGTTCAGGAACGTCACCTGTACTGGTGTAAAGACAAGGGTGATATCCAGTCACCATTATCTTTTCATACTTCTCACATCTCATTGGAAAATGGGGGACATCATCAAAGCAACTAAAAATAGGACAATAGAAAAGCCATTTCAGGTGGGGCACTGGAAGATGAGACAGGATTTTGTATTTTCAAACCTACTGGAATTTGGCCGAAGATGTTGCCATGACTGCCAAATCATTTTGCAATATATCGCAACCTGGGTGCAGGGTCTGGAGAGGCAGGGGACTGGAAGTGAAGAGTAAAGGATGGTTCACTAAAAACTAAGCAAGCTCCACAAGACAAAAACAAAAAACCGTGGTGATATAACGAGAGTAATAAATAGCAGCATATTATGATGGGAGAACAGGTCACGACCACTTTTTAAATACCATTGAGTCTGTCATAGAACTTGAAAAATTGGAGGCACCAAAGAAGAGTAGGCATAGCTCAGAAAAGCAGGCCAGCTGTGAGACTTTTTAAAAAGGCCATAAATTCAAAGAGATTTTTCTCAAGGAAAGAAGAGAAGTTGGGAAAGAGGACGGAAGATGGCTGTATACACGCACAAGCACCTTGACGAGTTCGCAGTCTTTGACTTAGGGAAGCTCAGAGAAGTCATTATGGCGCAACTGAACTACAAGCATGCCCACAAAAGTCACTTAGCTGGGCAAACCACAGAGTAGTATGAGGTATTCTATGAAGAATGGTGGTGCTGAGAAGTAACACAGACATGGTCCGACAAAACCAGACGAAAAGTTGTACATGTGCCATCATAAAAAAACCAACCTACTTGCAGAGCGACACAAGACACGCGAGTAGACACAGTCCCAATTACGATGGTTTTTTGACGAGCACTGTTCTGCAGAATGGTGGTATGAAGATCGTCGTCCCAACAGAACAAATACGGATGGAACCAATGAGTCCAAGGAATCGCTATGACCACGCCCAAAACGACCTAAGGGTTCGCTGGAATAGGGACATACATTAAAAACAATCTCTGACAAAGACCGATGAACTAGATATGGGGGAACCTCCGGTCAAAAAGGAAATCAGCAGATAGAGATAAGCAAAGACGCTTCTACTGGTGGAAACCTCTGCACCTACAGGGTCTAAAGAAGAACAGAATAAGTAGCTAACGGCAATGTGGTTAAAAAAAAAAACACATTAATGTAAATAAAAAAAATAGAGCCTAATATAGTAACAAAAAAAATGCCTTGCATGCTAAATGAATCCATCCCCACACTATATACTATAACAAAACAAGCACCACAAGATTTTAACAACATACCTTCAAATCTAAAAATAGCCTAAAAATAATAACAAATAAAGCAACAATAAATAGCCTGAAAGCATAACCTAAGCAAACAGCCTTTACCTTACTGAACAAATTAAGCATAAGGCGATACTTAAACAAAAAGGTGCCTAAAATAATAGGCAAAATAAACAGTAACAATGGCTAACAATATTATAATTAGATTAGCGCTATCTCAGAGGAACAACCCTCGTTGGATAAGATCCTCTTGCCTTAGTCTTAAAAATACGACATATGATTCTTTGAGGCAAAAGAAATCTTCTTTAATATGCGCACGAGTGTTAAACACACAAGCAAATTATCAAATATTTTTTCGTTTTGTATGGCGTTTTTTTCAACTGCACCAGCAAAAATGTAGATTAATCGTGATGCTACTTTTTGCATAGTAGAATGTGTTACCCATCGGAAAATAATACCTAGAGCCAGAGTAGATCCACATATCATATTCGACAAACTGAATAGAAGAGGAGGAATATAAAAAGGAAAAGGCAATATAAATCTCATATACAAGAACAATGGCAGACGGGTAGCATGACAGTGAAAATATAGATGTAAATCACGAATGATTTGTAGTATTATCTTGTGATCGTAGTGAAGGAATATTGCACATAATCGGATAACGGCTGCTGATCTTTTGACACAGACCGACTTTTTTCAAATTAGTATGTTTGGCAAATAGTTTTGGAATGTTGGGCTGGCGAGCTTTCATTGCCATAGCAATTGTGTGTATACTCTTTTGTTTTCCGTTTCGTGCCTTAAAAAAAGGCTAAGGGGTAGCTTTTTTGGTTTCTGTTCCACATGTAACACAGTACAGTCAAAACAGTGGTGTCACTGCTATCATTAAAAAGAGTATATAATTTGTAGCAGGGCTTTGGCTTTCGCTGTAATTGGTGATCGGGACTCGCAGAGTTCGTGCTGAAGGAGAACAATTGATATTCTCTGAAGCGACCGAGGACTGTCAGAAATGGAACCAGACAGGCTCAGGAAGAGAGACCAGCTGAATAGAATATGTAATGTCCTACTCTCACACTCTCTTTTAACTCTACTCATCTTATCTTTCTCTCACCTTCTTCTTACTGCTCCATCTTCCGCTTCTACCTCAGATCTCTTCCAAATCTCTGTAAGCTCTGTAGGCAATTTGTCTAACGGTATGATGTTATATCCATCGCCATGCGCATAACCTCAATATCATGCCCGCCATCTTACGGACATGCCAGTGAAATGAAGCCATTGTCCTATACTTTATTGTCTTTAGAAGAGCAATTTAGCGAAGCGTAAAATGTTGTGTCAAGTTAGCATTATTTGCTAGTAGCTGTACCTACAGGATTAGCAAATTGTAGAAGGCGAAAAAAATTCCCGAACTGCCGTTTATATATGGTCTTTGTATTTTTTCCGTGCTGTGTTTTAGCGGTACCATTAACCTTACACGGATTCCTATAGGGCTTGGGAAGGAGCGAAAACTATTTGCAGTAGAGAAGTAAGGTAAAAGTAAAGGATCGGAACCGTTACATGGCCCATTGAGGCATATTGGGGAATATGTGGTGTTAGGGCCCATATTTTTCTATGACCGTCGGCACACTAGGAAGTGATGTGGTCAGCATCACTGCTTGGCCCGCCATGTTCACCAAAAAAATATAACCTTGAGGCAGTACCCTACTAAGAGTCGTTTGCTATGGGGTACCCATTTTAGGGGGCTAGAGTCGCCTTAAAAAAACCTTAAGCGAAATTCATGAGCCGTTTGCGGCCTGGCAAAAGTGAACAAACATGGAATACTCAGTCCAAATAAGACACAAAATAACCCACCTCATTTGGGGGATCGAACATTATAGTTCTTAGTTTTGTCCATATGGACCACTGAGAACGGAGCTGAGAACTGAGACAATAAAAGTAAAAGCAGGAACCATATATTATATAGGAGAAGTAAGAGAGTTACGATGTATAAGTTGAATTACTCTTCTGACCTACAAAAAGCGTGGGGGACTTTTCTGTTATTGTTCAAATAGTGTTTGCAGAATCAGCGCCCAACGCATTTTGTTTGCTACATCAATTTCTTCCCTCTTTTAAACTTTTTTTTAAAATACCTTTACCTTTTAAGTGTTTCCCAATATACATGGTTAAAACATATTGTTTATTATTTACTATTCACATGCCTCGCGTATTCTCACTCTCATGTTTGAAGATTTGGGTTTGCAAATTTTCACCCAAATCTCAAAACGAAAACGTAGTCCCCATAATTTTAAAAAACGAAGAGCCTTTGAGTAGACTGCCCTGTTATTTCTTCTTGTAAATTGAATGTGGCCCCTGAAACATTTCGTACCAAGGTTGAAACCAGGCTGCATATTGGAAAAAAGTGAA
>JAMPIV010010269.1:0-62884 GCA_024509875.1 Oreohelix idahoensis
CAGTTCCCCCCCCTCCCCCCCCCCCCCTTTCTTGATGAATTTTGTGACAAAAGCAACCACTATACGCACACACAATTTTTCCTTTGTGACACAGAGTTTTTTTTAATGTTTAACTCACAGCTTTCCTTTTTGTGTTATGGAAAGGCCGTTTTATAATGTTCAATCGCATCGAGAATGTATTTGGTCGATTTTCTTAAATGACGCTGTTTACAACCTCAATGATCGTTTTCACATTATTCAAGCCCGACGACCTTTTCTCACAGATATATGACGTAATAAGACGTCGAAATTTAATTCTTCCCAACACATTCCAAACGCCTTTTCATCTCCTGTCACTTCTCCGACATGCTCCATCACAGACGTGAGTCGTTTTTTTAATCGACGCTCCGTTCCGAACATTCCCCAATATTCAACAGGAATTTACCTATGTTAACGTGTCATATCAAATTCTATAAATACTTCTTCGTAGTCTGGGAAACACCCCGTCTCGCATTCCTGAATCCAGTGAGACAACACCAGAGGTCATGACCCGACACTCTAGAGTGTCATACTATTGATTTTGCCTAGCATAATTGGTGTTTTAAAGTTTTAAGCTGTTTTGTGTATAACTACCATATGTACAAGAAGATGAGATGTCCACAAAGCGGATATCGGTAAAAGATAATGAGAACATTGTTACCCCCACTGCCACAGTTAACGCCCCTAAGGACCTCCGAGTACATTCCCATGACTGATCATTCGTTCCCCTCCCACGGTGATAAACAATACTCCTGTCATTTATCCCAATATACACCCCACTCCACTAAATAACTGAGACATATATATTTTCACCTAAAATTTGACTTGGTGATATACAAGTATTTTGCAAGTTGGGTAAAAACTTATATGCTAATCAACACAGTTCACGAATTGGCGAAATACTACATTGTTACTTTCACACCATGAGAATTCCAAGAGAAATCCCTAACACGTAACGGATAATATTCACCATGTTGTCCATTATACCTTGTATTGAGAAATAAACATCACATATTGATGTACCTGTTACGTTTTTCTGACCATTTGTCCACGTAAGCGGAACGCTACAGTATATTTTCTTGACAAATTGTTGTCCATTATACCTTGTATTGAGAAATAAACATCACATATTGATGTACCTGTATTTTCCTGACCATTTGTCACGTTGTAAGCGGAAACGCTGCAAGTATATTTTCTTACAAATTGTTGTCCATTATTATGAACTTGCATTTGTATGCAGATTTTATATTTGATGACGAACCTATAAACAGTTTGGTACTTGTTCATGGTTTACTGTGGATATAGTTCATACTCCAACACCCGATAATTATTTGTATCGGTATAGTTGTCCTCCCTCATAGTAACAACCATTACATAAGTTGGAGATTAGAGACATTTTTTAATAAATACTTTGTAAACTCCATGTAACCAGATTAATAATGCTATATTTATTATTTTACGACCTACACATAGACAGTTCAGCAAAACTTGTCCAGCATTTTTGGTGTTTAAGACCGATATACATCCTGGTAAATCACTGACCGCAGTGGCAGGATTGGGGTCGCCTGTATCATATGATTGTTTTATATTTACCACGTTTCTATATTGACAGTTACGAGAGCGTACAGCTCCAGTTCATAATTTAAAAAAAATAAATTTATAGATTAACATTGCCATGTATGTATATTCCCATGTCATAAATATATATAATATATATAAATATATACGGATCCTGATATAACATTATATCTATATATATATATCGTGCATATATCATATTAATATATTATATATATAATATATTAAATAAATATATATCCAATCTTATATATATTACGAAGCTCGCATGTTACATTTTTTTTTTGCGTCCCCGCCACGGTCTGATGTTTGACCATTAGTTCTATGCTGTTAGGCTGATGTTCGTTGCAGCTACTACATTTTAAGAATTGCGTTTATATATATTCTATGAATATTAATACTTACTTACTTACTTACTTAGTCGTTCCCCTCTACCGTGAGGTGTAGAGGTTTGGAAGAGAGAGCGCCAGACTATTCTATCGGCTGTCTTCCTCCTGGCCTGGTTCCATTCTAGTCCTCGGTCCTTCAAAGATTGTCTAATGTTGTCCTCCCAGCGGACTCTGGGTCGTCCTCGGGGTCTGGATCCTTGGCTCTTTGTTCCCATGCTTGTCGTGGTAGCCGATCTTCTCCCATTCTGCAGACATGGCCAAACCATCTTAGTTGGGACTGTTCTACTTGGGTCTGTAGGGGGTGGCATTTTAGGCCTTGACGTATCGTCTGGTTGCGTACCATGTCTCTTCTTGTTACTTCAACCACCTTCCTCAAAATATTAATGAATATTAATCACTTCTGTTAAATATTGCCAAAGTATTTTTTTTGTGTTTTTATTTGTGTTGTTTGCACAAACCATGAAAATCGTATGCGATTATTATTTTTTTTTTTTAAATGTTATCATTAAGTATGTTATCATTATGGTGATGACTAACGCACAGCGTTGTTCATATTGATATTGTTAAGAAGTAGTGTACATCAATACTGTTCAATAGCGAAGTGTATTAACAAATGTTATGTATCCCCCGTTTTACGCATTATAAATATAATGTGATCCCTCGTTTTACGAACAAAAAATTTTTTTTAATTTTTTTTTTCTTCTCTCTAAGAGACTCTACCAATAGGTTAGTCGTTTATAACAGTCACTAGCATGACGAGTAATTAGTTGATAGTAAGCAAATGTCTCCCTCTGGATACATTTTGTGTGGCCAGTCGGACTATGTGACCGCTTGGCCAAATCACGCTAGCTTTGTCCCTCCTACTTCCACACTTTCATAATATTAGATTCCCTCTGCTGGAATCGAAACTTGGTACCTTTAGACTTTCGATGTTGAACGCCATACCTCTAAGCCACCATGACCCCTGTAGGACCCTAATATAAAAGATAGCTACGCGTACATTATTCAAAAATTCGCTAGAATGGAACTTTCCACAAATTGGGGATTGAGTGGAATCACTATTCTCATGAAACTGTCTATCTCATAAACTGTCCTAATCTGCTTATAACTGTCTATCTGCTAAACTGTCTAGCATGCGAAACTTCGTCCTTATCCTGCTAAACTGTCCTATCTGCCTATACTGTCAATCTGGCTAAACTGTCTACAGCTAAACAGTCCCTATCTGTTTAAACGGTCAAACTGCTAAAAAAACTGTCTATCCTGCTAAACTGTCCTATCTGCTAAACTGTCTACAGCTAAACGGGCTATCATGCTAAAGCTGTCTATATCTGCTTAAACAGACTATCTGCCTTAAACTTCCTATCTGCTAAACGTGTCTATCTTGCTAAACTGTCTACAGATAGACAAATTGATCGAACTGTATTTTAAAATTTAGTGAGAATGAAGTACACATGAGCCGGTCCTAAAATCGTTTCCCTCTATCTCAACATTATCGCGGTACATCAGCATGTCACACATAAGACCGAAGCGTAAACAAATAATTTGCGTACGTGTTTTTCCTCACCCTGAAACAATATTTTAAAAGTGTGGACCACGTTCTTGCACATGTCTACAAATTTGGGGACAAACTAATGTATAGTGTTAACTTATTGATCTCCATTTTAAAAAGGTACGACACACACACACACACACACACACACACACACACACACACACACACACACGCACGCACGCACGGCACGCACGCACGCACGCCACGCACGCACAGCACGCCTTCGCACGCACGCACGCACGTTAACTATAAATAAATATATATATATATATATATATATATATATATATATATATATAGAGATATATATTAATATATATATATATATAATTTATATATAATAATATAATATATATATATATATATATATATATGACTAGATTTATACAAATCTGGAAGGAATTATTCACCATACATAGACATAAAAAGAGGGGTCAGACAAGGTTGTGTTCTGTCACTCTGCCTATTTAATCTATACACCGAAAAAATTTTCAAACAGATACAGGAAATACCAGGATTGAACATCAGTGGAAGGTCAATAAACAATCTTAGATGTGCAGATGATACCGTGTTGTTAGCTGAAAGCGAACAGGAGTTACAAGAACTAGTGAAGCAAGTGAACAGTATAAGTCAAGAATATGGACTCGACATTAATATTGAGAAAACAAAAACTATGATAATTAGCAAAACAGACGATAAACCCACATTAAAGATAAGCGTAAATGGGAAAATCCTGGAACAAGTCAAGAGCTACGTATATCTTGGTCATATAATAACAGAAGATGGCAGATGTGAAACAGAAATCAAGAAGACAATAGGAATGGCCAAAGCTACATTCAACAACATGAAACATATACTGACATCCAAACAGTTATCTCACAAATTAAAACTGAGAATCATAAAGTGTTATATATATTCTGCATTTCTGTATGGTGCAGAAACATGGACGATGAATAAGCATTTGGAAGAAGAATTGAGGCTCTTGAAATGTGGATATATAGAAGAATGGGGCGTATCTCATGGAAAGAGATGAAAACAAATAAGGAGGTCCTAGAAAATCTAGGTATGAAAAGAGAACTAATGAGGGAGATCAAAGGTTCGGCCAGCTAAAATACTTTGGCCACATAAAAAGGCATAACAACCTGCAGAAGACCATAATAGAAGGGAGAGGTGAAGGCAAACGTGCAAGGGAAGACAGCGTATAAGTGGGAGAGATAACATCGAAGAGATGGACAGGAAAGAGTCTATCAGAGTGCACCACCAAGGACAAGAGACAGAAAACGTTGGAGATCCCTTTCAGCCAACCTCGCTGAGGAGATGGCAGCTGATGATGGTACAAATCTTTATGCATTGACATTTCTTCGTGGAATTCTTGAGGTTCTGATGGGTAACGTCATAAAATTATTGTTAACCAGATCGTTTTTGGCTGTGAACGAAAAAAATATGAAGGTATTGATAATTGTCCGTGTTTAATACGCCACAAAAGCGCAGAACCAAGGACGAGAACTTCATAAAAAGAAACAAGGGAAATATTTAAAATTGAATAAAAACAATCTTATATTTTTACCAATAAATAAAACCAACAATTATTATTTTTTACAACGCACTGTTTAAAAACATGTTTATTATACACATATATTTGAATTTAGAAATAATATAAAAGTTTTTTGTTGTTGTAAAACGTTTTTGTTTATAACTGTTATGACTATACAAATTTAAAATGACATTAATTTGGAAAGTGGGATTTTAATTTAAACTTAGATTAGCAAAAGTGTATACTCTAGATGATTAAAAATATACCCAGACCCGGAAGTCCTTTTATTTATGTTTGGACAAGTACACAAAAAAATTAAATGAGCCCCAAATATGACAGACGGACCCCTTGCTTGTCTGAACAGAGCGTGGCTACAACTAAAAGGGAGCAAAATTGGTAATTAAAATTTAGCGATATAGTTAGCAGTTATTTCAGACTGCATGCTCTCTCACTTTGAACATGCACCCTAATAATACGGAAGCAGTGTCTAGGTTGAACTAATCGAGCCTCGGCAAAACGAGGTAGCATTTTATTTTAAAACAATCGCTTAATAAGATACCGAATAAGCCAAATTAAAAAATATATAATTTGTTTTACATGCGCCCATACATATGACGCGGGATCCTGCGTCTCGGTTGAACAGTGCACGTATCGCCAACAGAAAACAAAAATTATTCAGTTTAAATTCATACACACCAAAGGCTATCTTTTATATAAGGAAAAAAAAAGAACAAGAATCCTGATTCAAGAAACAATGTGTATGTTTGAACGGGGTGTCTTACATAGAATAGTAGTAAACATATTATATATATATATATATATATATATATATATATATAAACTAAACTAAATATATATATATGGGCAAATGTTGCTGTTATGGGAGTAGAAAGTTGTGTTAATTAGGTGCTCGAACGCTGCTTTGTTCAAGAGTCATGAATGGGGGGGGGAAACCCTAACTAACACGTTTTTAGGTGGTTTGGGAGTACAGTTACCAGTTGTTGATCAAGACCACCGTAGCCCTGTAGGCTCGCTTTTGCGTTAAAACAATTAATTGGGGTGTAAATGATTTCACTATCACCTTACCTCTTCATACTCCTTATGGACGATGTCATCAAGGCATGTAAGGAGAGAACAAGAAAGTATTCAGTGGGGTACTTGAAGATGAGACAGGTCTATATTTCAGAGCTGGCATTTGCTGATGATGTTGCCCTGATTGCTAAATCAGAGGCACATCTCCAATCCAACCTGCAAGTCTGGAAGGAAGAGCTGGAGAAGAGAGGGATGGTCATAAGCAGCTCTAAAACAAAATCCATGGTGATATCGCGAGAAGAAAGAAGACATCAGATTAAGCTGGGAGAACAGGTCCTGGAGCAGGTCGACCACTTTAAATACCTCGGAGCTATTATAGACCGAAAGGGAGGCATCAAAGAAGAGTTGGCCACTCGAAAAGCAGCAGGTGGGAGACTTTTTCAGGCCATAAATCGAGGATTCCTCAGCAAGAGAGAGGTTGGTAAGAAAACGAAGATGGCTGTATACCGCTCCACCTATGTCCCAGTCTTGACATATGGATGCGAGTCATGGGCAATGACTACAACCCATAAAGCCAGATCCAAACCTCAGAAATGAGGTATCTGAGGAAGGTGGTTGAAGTAACAAGAAGAGACATGGTACGCAACCAGACGATACGTCAAGGCCTAAAATGCCACCCCCTACAGACCCAAGTAGAACAGTCCCAACTAAGATGGTTTGGCCATATCTGCAGAATGGGAGAAGATCGGCTACCACGACAAGCATGGGAAACAAAGAGCCAAGGATCCAGACCCCGAGGACGACCCAGAGTCCGCTGGGAGGACAACATTAGACAATCTTTGAATGACCGAGGACTAGAATGGAACCAGGCCAGGAGGAAGACAGCCGATAGGATAGTCTGGCGCTCTCGCTCTCCCAAACCTCTACACCTCGCGGTAGAAGGGGAACGACTAAGTAAGTAAGTAAATATTTCACGCCTGGTATTATATTTTAAACGTTTAATATGGCATTGGATGATAAACCCCATTTTCTTGTAATTTTAAAATACCTGAAAAATTGTCTGACACACGCATAATCTGCTCTCTCTCTTCCTAAACAATTTTGGTGGGTGGTTTTTGTCTCATTATCTACACCCATAGAAACATCATTTGCCCTGTCAACATCTCATCCATAGGTTCAACATTTCTTTTCCTTTTCCGCTCGTTTTTAATGGGAATAATTTTGTTTTATATCCAAGTAATGTATATGAGAAAACCCGTGTACCCGCATACCATATGATGCTACTTTAGAGATTGTTAATGTTTTCGTTTGCTTAAATGGGATGCTACAGAAGTGCGTATTGAAAGGGTATACAGAATTTAGTTATTTATTGTTTTTTTATTATTATTATTATTTTCATTTTCCACCAAGAATGTATGGACATAAGCGAGAATTGTTTTTGTATTTTTTTGTATTGATTGATTGATGACACATTCAAAAATACAGCAGATTACTTTGTAGACGGATTGACCTTACCCATGAGCGGTGAGTGTCCGGTTGTATACAGAATTTATTTATTTATTGGTTTTGTTTATACTGTATTATTTTATTTTATATTTATTATGATTTTATTATTATTTTGCTTCAGTCACTATCTTGTTTATTTGTAAAAAAAAGACCTACTCATTTTTATTATGATTGTATACGCCCTTTATAATGTTGCATGCCTTTAAATTAATGCTTTAAAGTAATATGTGGGAATAAAAGGATATAGTATGCAAGATTAAAGAGTAGGTAGATGTTTGCGCGCCCAATTCGTTCGAAGATATAGATTCGTTCGTTCGTTTCTCTCTTTTAACTGCAATAGTTTTTTTTTTTATTTTTTTTATCAAACAATGAATTCAACACTGAAAGAAATTTTCTGATGCCAATGTCTCAATATCTCGGACTGTGGAAATGTAACTAGTTGTGAGAAAAAACGTCACATTTGTGTTTCGAGCTCTTGTCAAGCATTCTTCATTTTTTATTTCAGCCGTCCATGGATTCTTCGTATTCGTTTACGTTCAAGGATGTCTCAATGCTCAAGACACACTTTCATACAATAAAATTGGTTTAATGTAACACTTGAGAGTTTTGACTATTTGCTTCTGTTCCCTCATACGTGAGCAACCATTTTCAGGTGATGATCGAAGGTATTAAAACATCAGTTATAAAATGTTTGTATATTGTGGTTTGTATATTGTGGTTTGTATATTGTGGTTTATATATGGTGGTTTTTATATTGTGGTTTGTATATTGTGGTTTGTATATTGTGGTTTGTATATTGATAAATGAATGAAATATTTACAACAAATCTGAGCCCAGTGCTCTCCAAGGTCGGACACCACGCTCTAATGTTGACTTTAGCGCGAAACTGTTTAATTACAACACATGGAAATGGTGGTCGACAAGTGCATGTGGACACACTCCAGTTGACCCCTGGCTGGTCAGTACACACAGATGCTGTGTCAATGTCATCACAGGAATACCAATGTCACCGACCACAATCTGTTTAGCTTCCACTGTTTCTCCAGTCAAGGTAATGAACATTCACCAGCTGGCAACATGTTGTAGGTCACCTCTGAATGAATGTGCTGAAATTATTCTCATGAGGGATTCATGATAGGTCATTTTCTCCTGCATGTTATATCTTATATATGTTTATTAAATCTTGTTTTGTATAATTTAGTAAACACAAGGAAGATATTCAGAACATAATGATTGACAGGTAGAATATCAGTTAGGAATTTTACTTTTTCTTGGCTATTAGAAAAAAAAAATGTCATGATACGTTTATGGCGGGAAAAATATGATGACGAAATAAAGGTTAACAAAGTGATATTTCTGGCATCACAAAAGGATCGCGTGCAGTGTAAGAGCAGTTGGAGGTAAAACGATTAAGGATCCCATTACATGCCCATTGAGGCATATTAAACATATGGTGTTAGGTGCACATTTTCTTGACCATCGGCACACTAGGGGTGATGTGGTCAGCATCACGCCGGCCGCCTTAACCTTCCCAGAGTTGCTCTGGTACCTAATTCGGTTTTAAAAAATCCCACCTCAACTGAGGATCGAACCTTGAACCACCGAGCCAGGAAGCCACTGCACTATCCACTGCGCTACCACGGCTCCCAAGAGCAGTAAGTAAGATGTAAATGTAGAGATGTAAATGTGAAATCTGTAACGTAAAGTTTCTAAGTGGGGAAAATAAAGTAGAAAGAAGAATGATTTGTAGGCGCTATAGGGTATTAATACTTGTGCAGTTCTATAGTGACTGTCAGTTAGGTCAGATTTTCTTGAGGGAGCCAACAAACTGAGGTCCAGCTAACCGGAACTTCAGTGGCGGTTGTCGTTGATGTAGTGATTTCTAGAACAATTTAGTTGGCAGATCCTAACATGGTATCCTGATAGCCAAATGACTTTACTAGAAAAATGTTCAAAAACTGTGTGACCTCAATGGTATTTATTATTTTGTACTGTATCTCGCGGGGTGAACGACAATATGTCAATTGTCGATGCTAGGACAAAGAACAAAGACAATGGCAAAGTTACAAGGCCTTCTATGATGACTAACGAATAACTACAGACAGAAAGAACGTGAGAATTCAGTTAAATACATAAACATGAAAACAATAGATATGACCCAAAAGTGAAAATATCGGAAGTCGCTGTCACGGATTCCAATGTGGGCAAGATGGCCGCTCGAGAGATTTCATATAACGACTATTGAGTATGGGTATAGTATCGGTATAGGATGGGTATAGTATGGGTATAGTATGGGTATAGTATGGGTATAGAATAGGTATAGTATGGGTATAGTATAAAGTTTAAAAAAAAAAAACTGAATTAACATTCTCTCTCCCCCCCCCCCCCCCAAAAAAAAAAAAAAAAAAAAAACCACAAACCCCTTGGGGACACGCGATCGGCGAAGAAACGCAATGGTAAACAGAAATATAATACATAAATATAGAAGGTGGCCTCAGTGCTGGACGTTAAGGACTATATACTTGTATGTCTAGTGGCAAACTTGAAGAAAGAAGTGGTCCACATATGACGTCAAGAAAATTTTTGGTCATTTTTTAACAACCCCCTTCCCCCTATTGTCACACTTCGTCAAAAAAAAAACCCAGACCTCCTTCTTATATGATTTCACAGATATCTTACACCACCCCTCCCCTCCCACATTGTTTTTATTTACTACTGAAAATAAAGAATGTAATCGAATGTACTCGTAAATTAGTTAACTAGTGCTGACAAAATAACAATGTTTCAAGTAAAACTGAGTTTTTAATTAATCTGAATAGGTTTTTATGACTAGCTGATAACTAGTTGGTTAAATGTCAGGCTTTTACAAAATCTACTTTTAAATGTCAGACTTTTACAATAACTGAAAAAAAAATCCACAAAAATGCAAAGTTTTAATATTGAAGTTTTTTATCAAAGAATAATTTCTCTACGTTTTTCATTATCCGAACGGTAAAGTAAAATGCTTCTGGTACTCAACGTTCCAGAAAACCTTTATATCCCAGATTAACATCGTTTAGTTTGAAAGGAGTGTATTATATTAAAAAAAAGAAATGTATAATATTTTTTTAAAAGTAAAAAAACAGCTAGAGGTTGAAATAGAACAAGGGTTGTGGGAGTCGCCAAAATGTTATTCCCACTCCGACTAGCCGTCTCGACTACAGTTAATTTACTATCATATGGCATAACATTAATTCCCTTATATGAGTTATGTGTATAAGTATAGGTACATGTGTGAAAAAATTACAAAAAGAAATCGTGGCTTTCGTAGTTTACTTTGTAACTATTCCTTCATTCATACAGTAATACAAAAACAAAAGCGCAAAAATAAACGTATGTTAAAATATGATAAATTTTAATTTTTAATTGAGTCCTATAAAAATAAGGATCTCTTCATATAGGTCCGCCACATTGCTGCTCTCCAGATCGGTTAAAATGTACTAAATAAATCAATAATAAAAAACAACTACTTTCAAGTGTTTATTTTTCAACGGTTTGTTATAAAGCACCCACCCCCCTCCCATCCCTTTACAAAGATCAGTATCCGTGGATCTGCCTTGTCGGGACTTTTATTAACCGACTCGGACTCCCACTAAAAAAAACAACCTACACCGACTCCACCCCTACCCCCCCCGACCCCCCCTCCACCAAAAACCTACTTACACCAACCCCACCCCCCCCCACCCCCAACATACACCGACTCCACCAAAAACAACCACACCGACCCCTCCAAAAAACAACCTACACCGACTCCCCCAAAATAACAACCTACACCGACTCCACCAAAAAGACCCGACTCTAAGACTCTGACCGCCCGATTCACCGACTCTACACCCTGGTTACAACAATTATCCATTTCAGCTGAATCATAATAGTTATATAAGTCGTCCATGAGGTGTCGCCCTCTGTTAACTAGTCGTCCATGAGGTAGTTGTTAACCTAGTCGTCCATAAGGTAGTTGTTAACTAGTCGTACCATGAGGTAGTTGTTAACTAGTCGTCCATGAGGTAGTTGTTAACTAGTCGCCCCATGAGGTAGTTGTTTAACTAGTCGTCCATGAGGTAGTTGTTAACTAGTCGTCCCGGTAGTTGTTAACTATTCCCCCATGAGGTAGTTGTTAACTAGTCGTCCATAAGGTAGTGTTAACTAGTCGTCCCCATGAGGTAGTTGTTAACTAGTGGTCCATGAGTTAGTTTGTTAACCCCTATTGTGGATAGAAGCAGACTTTGAGTAGGGTTTAGGTTCCAAAATCTCACTCTTATTTTTTGTGTGACCTCACATTTTGCGATGATGATGAAAAACCCCCCTCCCCCCACCCCCTCCTAATCCCACCCCCCGTCACAAACCCCATTTAGACCATTCACTCCCACTGCGTGATGTCATTATATGGACGACCCCAAAACATGTGAAAGTTCTAGAAATAGCTTTAATGAAATTATTGTTTATTATGCTTATCTAAGAACCCGTTTCTACCCTATTGGCCAGCGTTTCCAAGAAAATGTCGGAAGATTACGGCTGTAGATCCAGCATGAAGCTGAAGTTCAAATGTTATCCTAGTAGGTGGGGTGGGTGGTAATTAAAAAAAAATTGTTTGACCAGTAATGTGACGGTGGCTTTAGATGGCTACCGGAGTTATTAAGAAAGTTTGTTGCCCGCCCTACAAGACCCCGCCACAAGGCGTGATGTGACTGATTGCCTGACAGTCAGTGTCAAGGACCAAAGAAAAGAAATGAAGAGGAAGAAGTAATGTGATGTGTAAAAACTGCTAGAAATATTTTTTTTTTCCCCCAGAACCTTGACTGAGTCCCGCTCCCCCGTGCTATCACCTGTCAATGTTCTTTAATGTTTTTCGTGTGTGCACTATAAACAATAATTAGTTACCATTAATATTTCTGTTTGTTGTGGCTTACAGTTATTACAAGATAGGGCTGGCAGAGTTTATGGCCACCCCTCTCCTTCTACGAACTCCCCCCCCTTGGTAGGTACAGTGTTATTATGCCATTGCTCCCCCACTTCCGCACCCACCCCGCCCCAACACAAATCAAGAAGTTTAGAGAACCCATAAATGAGAATTTAAGGATTGATACATTACGACAAGATGACACCAACATTACGACAAGATGACGCCCCAAACATGAACGACAAGATGACACCAAACATTACGACAAGATGACACCAAACATTACGACAACCCCCGCGCATGACACCAAAACATTACGACAAGATGACACCAAACTTACGACAAGATGACACCAAACATTACGACAAGATCACCCCAAACATTACGACAAGATGACCACCCCAAACATTACGACAAGATGACACCAAACATTACGACAAGACCACTCCCCCCACCAAACATTAACGACCAAGACCCCACCAATCCCCCCCTGATGTCGAGAACCAGATACGGGACAGTGAAGAAGAGATAAAATATAAAGACGTTGTGACAGATTGACACACATTAGGAACATGTTGGAGGGGCAGGTGCTGGCAGACTACACCCCCCATGCAGAGATAAGAATAAAGACGTTTGTGACAGCTTGGACCCACACATTTGAGGACCCCCCCCACCATGTTGTAGGGGCATGCTGGCCCAACTACATGAAGAAAGACCTCCCCCCCCCACCCACGTTGGTGACAGCTTGGACCACACATTGAGGAACATGTTGGTAGGGGCAGTGATGGCAAGACTACATGAAAGAAGAGATTAAGAATAAAGACGTTGAGTGACCCTTGGACCCACCCCCCTCCCCCCCCATTGAGGAGACATGTTTGTAGGGGCCAGTGCTGGCAGACTACATGAAGAAGAAGATAATAAAGACGTTGGTGACCCAGCTTGACCTCCCCCACATTGAGAGACAATGTTGGTAGGGGCCTGCTGGCAGACTACCCATGAAGAAGAGAACTGGAGACTCGCCCCCCCCCCCACCAGGACCATGGAACCCACCCCCCCCTGATGCCCCCCCCACCACAGGAGAAGTGGGCCCGCTTTGTTGAATGCATATTCCCTGGGGGCATACTGAAGGGTATTGGCCCCGACTGATTAAAGTGTCCAAGATAATGACTGAAGATAGTTGACCAAGACAGAATTTCTCATGCATGTCAGCAGGAAATAATCTCAGTCTACGAATGATATGTGCGTGTAGTTCCAGGAAGAGGACTTCGCCATCGCCCCTTGTGCTGACTTGAAGTCCCCCCCCGAACACAAGGAATCAGTGGTCCAGGTATTCATCCTGATGGTCAACAACTTTCTCCCCACGACCTGAGCCTTACCTGATCACAAGAGATAACCCAAACTGTTGTCTCATCAAGTAGTGCTCGCTAGTGCGTTATCGCGATGACTTCATCCTCAAAACATTAATCCCCACCCGAATAAACAACATCTTCATAGACCCCCACCCCCAATTTTCGCTTGTAGCTGAGCCCCCCCCCCCCCCCCCCGCCCCCCAACCACAAGTTTCCCACACCATGCCCCCCCCCGCCCCCCCCCCAAACTAAGTTACCCCACCCCCCCACAATCTCATGTCTGAGGTGTCTCATGTTGACAAGGAACACAGAAAAAACAAATTTGATGCGGGGTTTTTTCCATGTTTAAATGCCGATTTGTCGAAAGCTTTGAGAGTGTTTCCATACCTCAGCCAGGTTGGCAAATGTCTGACCACAAAAATGTCTGACGCTGACGTCAGAATTTTGACAGCGTAAAAGGCAGCTCACGTTCTCAATGGTTTAGTTACATTGAGTTGCCAGCACTGGCGCAGAAGGGCAATAAACTCATGCTACGATAGATGTGATCAATAAAAAATGTTCTGAATAAAAACGTTTGGAATACATCTTATATGATCTTGCAAAGAAAGTGATTAGATCATTTCAGTTCATGTTGTGTCTTGCAAAGAAATAATTATAATCTTTATTTTCGTTTTGACGGACACAAACATTTTGTTTTGGAATTCGGAGTTTAGCGGTGCAGTGCATAATAAAGGAATCATGCCTACAATGAAATTAATTCAATTCTGGTGCAGCTTAATAAACGCTACAAAATATTTTGTGCTGTTATTTTCTATAATATTCTTTCTACCCAGTGTATCATGGGCTCAGAATTTGCTTGTGTATCCATGCGTAGATTTTGGAGCAATTCGTTGGGTGCGAGATTCTACTTTCTGTGACCAGTATTACATCTGCCACTTTGGACAGCCACTGGCTATGCCTTCATGTCCTTCTGGCCAGGTCTGGAGCAACAGAGCTCTCAACTGCGTTCCTAGAAATTCCAGATGGGATGACTGTGCAGTACCTCTATCCGCTATAAGTACTGATAAAACGACCATATTAGAAAAGGAATATTCACCCACATATGTCAACAATTCAGATGTCTCCCCAAATGAAAGTAATTTAGTCATCTCTATAAAAAATTATCTCACGACCCGAGTCCAATAGTAACAAGACTCCCGCAAGTTTTGTTGAAAGATATTGAAAACATTGATCACGTAGACTATCACATCTCTTTACAAGATCGTGGCCATCTTGAAGAAGTTCCCAAAAACTGGTATGAACGGGAAAGACATGTCACCAAAATTATGGACAACCCTGACGATGTTCTAGAAATCACTACATCAACGACAACCGCCACTGAAGTTCCGGTCAGCTGGACCTCAGTTTCTTGGCTCCCTCAAGAAGATCGACGACTTGGAAAGGCAGTATACCTGGAAGACAAGACGAGTTTTCTACTACGTCGTCTAAATAACACATTAAGGCTGCTAAACATCGACTCAGGTAAGCGTTTGTTCAGTTTTACATTTAAGAGTTGATTGTGACAGGTAGGTTAGGGCACCATCTTAATTCAGTTTTACATTTAAGACTTGATTGTGACAGGTAGGTTAGGTCAGACACCATCTTAATTCAGTTTTACATTTAAGAGTTGATTGTGACATTTAGGTTTGGTCTATTGTCATCTTAATCCAGTTTGACATCTCAGAGTAGGTCATGTGACATGTAGGTTCCCATTTATCATCTTCATTCTCTTTGACATGAAGTTAAATATATTCAAGCGCGCGCGCGCGCACGCACACACACACACACACACACACACACACACACACACACACACACGCACGCACGCACGCACGCACGCACGCACGCACGCACGCACGCACGCACGCACGCACGCACGCACGCACACACACACACACACACACACACACACACACACACACAAAGTAACAATGCCATTTTTATATATATTTTTTACCGGGGCCCGAAATAGGAACACAGACTAGTAACACTGTTTCCTTCCATGCATGTCGTAAAAAAGCGACTAAAGAGGGTTAGGGCATGGTGCTGGTTACCTCATCCTGCAAAAAAACTTTTTACCACAAAAACTCCAACAAACATGGGTCAAGCCAGTCCTATTGTATGGTTCTGAGACATGGAGAGCAACAAAAACAACAACTAAAAAGCTACAGACTTTTATAAACGGGTGCTTGCGTAGAATAGAAGGACTGAAATGGTATGACAAAGTCACAAATGTGGAATTGATGACAAGAACCAAATAAGTGCCAGTGGAACAAGAGTTGAGAAGACGACGTTGGCGATGGATAGGACACACATTGAGGAGACCTGTTGATAGCATTACAAGGCAGTCCTTGTTCTGGAATCCACAGGGAAAGAGAGGCTGGTGTAAACTGAAAAACACGTGGAGAAGAGAACTGGAAACAGAGGTGAAAATGATGAGGAACACATGGAAAGAACTTGAGCGGATATTAATTTAATATTAGATATTATATATTTATATATATATATATATATATATATATATATATATTTAATTATATATATATTTATATATATATATATATATATATATATATATATATATATATATATATATATATATATATATATATATCACCTACCATATTTATAACCATCTTATTTGCATTAAAATAATATACGTTATATTAATATATAATAGCCCCTTCAGAGCCATAACTGACTACGGGAATGCGCGCCCTGAGCTGACAGTCTCTCAGCTGCTTATTTTCCTGGATGTTCCATTCGACGTTTTTCCTATTTGTTGCTTGTCGTGATAAGCTATTTTGGTCGCCAGCCCAATTTGAGCTGGTGCCCGTAGATAGTAGCGGCCCACTTGGTGTGATCGGCAGCTTCATCTCCCAGGGTGACTGGATTTATGTCCAGTGTCCTCTATGTCTCCCTTGCACACATATATTTGAACTTCAGCTGCGGTCCGCCCAAACTGTTTTTTTGCCATCTGCGACCATCTTCCATGCGATATACATGGCGCTGTGTAAGCAAGTGTGTATATGCTTTAAAGTCCAGCACGTGAAAACACCGCGATTAAGTCGTACATACAATATCGGCTATTATTACTTGGTGTTCTTACAGCTGGTCCACCCATACAAATTTATTATATATATGCAATGGCAAGATGTGACTGACATGGTTTCTGTTGCTAGGAGATATTTTCCTTATGCTGCTAGCTGTTGTTTTAGTGATTTAAATAAAAATTATCACCCCGTTATAGATTATTACTACAACTACATGCATCTTCATATTTCATACAATCTGGAATGTTTATTTTTTTTATTTTGGTGAGTAATTTTAATAACAGAAGTGCCCCCCTTTATGATATACAAGTTAGATATATATATTAACCCAATGTGACGAAACTCATTAGCTTATTTATCACACATTTAAAATTTAAGATGGTTAGGGGGTTTATAATAGAAATGGACAGATCAATAATTATATATTATTATATATTATATAGTTATATTCTAAAATATTATATATATATATATTTATGGGCATATATTATTATATTATATATATATGTATATAATATATATATATATATATAATTTATTAGCATATTTATATTTTTTATATTTATATTACCTTATTTATATATTATTTGCATAAGAGCGGTTAATAAAACTGTGTTAAGAGTGCTCTGTAGACCTCAACACCTACTGTTCAACTGACTAAATCTTCAGCTTTTTATTAAAAATTAAAAAAAGTAACTTTATTTTTAGACACCTTGTCAAATAATGGCACAAGCACGTGGTAGGACAAGACCTGGTAAATGAGATTCTCAGACAACAAAAATATATCTTCGTCACCTTCAGTCACGTTCCTGTCTTGGCTTCTTATTGACTGTTAAACGATGGTGATTCTGAAGATAAGTATGCTGACAATACTTGATGGTTGTGGTGATTATAATAGTTGTACATCAAAAATTTACTAGCACAGAAGGCGTTTTTTGGCAACTTTATGAACGTGGAGGATTTATGGATTAAGACCACTGTGGTCGTTGACCGACCAACTGGAGCATTTATTTCATGCTAGAGTCAGTCCAGAAAGAACTAATAATATAATAGACCATTTCCCTTTTACTAGCAAGTAGAATTTTTAACTAATATAAAAACTCAACCCGAGAAGTACTTGAGGAGGAAATGAACGGTGGTTTTTTTGTTGACTAGGTCAGCGTTTTTGCCTTTAGGCACGCCGAAAGCTTTACCCGGCAGTTGTCATAGAGAGACAAGATTCATTACGGCTAATTAAGCACGTGATATGTAACCAATGGGATAACACAGCCTAGCTTCAGCTAGTGTGTGTGCCGGCAGGAAATATTCACGAAACGGTGTTCTTGAAAAGATATCAGAACGATGTAGTAAGACCGTCGCCATGTCAGATCTCCTTAGATGAGTTTTCGACATTTTTGTTGCCCAAATATTTCAACTGTGTAGTTTTATATTGGGTCAGATATATTATTGTGTTTGATTCATGTAAGTACTCTCTCGATTTGAAATGTTACATATCATATCGTCACCACAAGTCGCCCATATACAAAATGGAAAATATTGAAGAATTTATTGAGACCATAGTTAAAAGAAATGCTACAGGACATATTTGGATAATATGGAACTGGATAATTTGACTCATGAGAAAAGAAACGTCAGGTTTCACATTATTGTAGACAGATATATAAAGTGGATTTATTGAGACAAATGGATAAAAGAAATATTACAGGACATATTTTGATAGTATGGAAACTGAATAATTTGACTCACGAGGAAAGAAAACATCTGGTTACAACATTATTATAGACTGATGTACAAAGAAATACTGATGAATTATTTGTTGAGAACTCTTTGAGCCAATTGGCAGTTGAATAAAACTTTCTTTTGGAAATAACCCTGCTGTTGAAGAATTTAAACTTGACGAAAATGTATGGATGCTTTGTTCTATTCTCAATTAAAAACTCACACTAAGTCTTCCATAAACACCCAATAGAAGGAAGTTGGAACAACAGCAGTAACCAGATTAGGGTTAGTGAGCTATCAACCATCTCTGGCGAGCTCAAAGCCAGTACTAAAATCATCATTAGATATGAATAAATACAGATGAACACTAACTGGCCAATAATAGATAATTGGTTATGACCCCGTTTCAAGGAAACACGGGTAACCGGCCACTTACAAATCGAAATTGGTGCGAGTTCCAGTCTCAATAATAAGCACCAAGGTTCTAATAAGAAGCTAATTGGATACCGTGCCAGGTCTTGAAGTAACTCATTGCAGGAGGGAGGGATAACATCACAACAACTCAAACCAACCATTCAAGTTATAGCTCCATTTTATCATACAATTTCTTGTATGGTTAGTTGTGATCCCGTGGTATCAAAAATAATGCTTATCGTTAAGAATTAGTGTTGGGGGGAACTACAAATAGTCCAACTGAAAACAATGAGAAGCGTACTTTACAGCTTCTAATTCATTATTATAGGATGTTTTTTTTTACATATTTGATTCAGGCTCTGCACATTTTCCGATGGCCTTGTACTTCCGAGTGCTTATATCTGTCCCATCTGTATCTTGTTCTCGGGATGTGTGTTTTGTGGGGGTGGGGGTTAACCGATTGGATGTTATCTTGGGTTCTGCGTGTACTTCTGCCCTAGTTACGATCTGATTGCTCCCTGATGTTGTGTCCCATAGTCGTCACTGGAAATATTCGTCCTCTGTTGCGTCCTTTTCACTCTGGCCGGTATTGTTTCCCAATATGTGCTCCTCTTGTTTCCTACAGGAGGGATATCTATAGGTTTGTCTTCCTGTGTCCACAAATGGTTTGAACGTGTTTTTTTTTATTGGACTATCTTGACCGTGCTTAACAATTAAATACGTGGTGTTCAATAATCGCTGTAGCCTACTAACACTGAAACCCAATGATCCATTTTTCCATCCAACCTTTGTGTTTCTGACATGTTTTTCTTATAGCACATGACAATATTCCGGTTCGAACTCCTGCAACTTCACGTTTTTGTGTGCATTTTCTCCTGTTCTGAGCTGTCTTTTTCATCTTGTTCTTCGCCATCATGTGTGCTATATGTTTTCTGTATCATAAAGATTTTTCCATATGGCATTTTCCTATATATTTTCTCCTATTTGGTTTTAAACTAGATATATCCAATGGTAGTACCGGTTCTCTATCGTATAGGCATATAAATGGGTGACAACTCTATTAAACTCTATTGCTTCTAAATTAAATTTGGCAGATGTGTATCCCAACTGTCAGGATTTTTCCACATCTGCATATTTGGATAATGTATTATGTATCGTGGCATGTTTTGGTACTGTGGTAAAGTGGGATGTTATAAATATTTATAGGGGATTAGTGTACTGACTGAGATCAGCTGTGAAGGTATCTGTATCTAATAAGGGTAGTGTATTACAGATGACCTTACTTGCTACCACATATTTTTATTACCTATCAGTCAGAATTATTCTGGAATATTGTGATGACTACAGTTGAATGTTCTAGTATGTATATGATAGAAGTTGTAAGTCACAACAACAACAATTTAGACATATAAACAATTTAATTCTATTCCTACCACACGTGACAACACTGTTCAAATATTAATAATGTAATTATTACTTGTCACTAATATATACTGTTCAAAAAAAGAAACGCAAAGCAACTGAAGGCACACACATAGCCATAATTTTGGCATTCAATAACTTTTTTTAATTTAATGAGTTAATTGTTCAAATTGCACACCAAGAATACCTTAGGGTTCAACCAATCAATTGACAGTTGTTTTGCCTCTGGTTCACGAAAAGTTTTTTTGGCGTACGAGCTTTCCCGTTTAGTATGGTGTGTGGCCTCCTCTCGGCATCGATCAGCGACTGGCATCTCCTGGACATGGATGCGATCAGAACGTCTGATGTGGGCCTGTGGGAATGGCTGCCCACTCTTCCTGAGTGCCTGGAACAGATAATTACTGACGATTCGGCGCAGCTCATCCCACAGGTGCTCAATCGGACTCATGTCTGGAGACAGGGATGGTCCAGGGAAGGGAGAGAATGTTGTTGGCAGTCAGGAACTGCATGGTCAACTGTGCGCAATGGGGTCTGGCGTTGTCCTGTTGAAACACAGACCTTTGGGCAGCCAAAAGTGGAAGGAACATGGGGTCGAAGAATTTCATTGACGTATCGTTGCGCATTCAAGCCTCCTTCAATGTGCACCCAATTGACTCCTTCCGTTGAAACTGATCATTCCCCACACCATTGGCACCTCCACCACCGTGCGGCGGAGCTTCATCAACGCAATTTTTGGGCACAACGTTTCTTTCGCCTCCAGTAGACCCTACGCCGTCTATCATGACGCTGCAACAAAAAGAAAGATTCGTCACTAAACCAGACACGTCTCCATTGATTGTCAGCTGCCCAGGGACGATGCTGGTTGGCCCAAAGAAGTCGATTTTGGCGATGGCGGCGCGTAAGGACAGGTCCTCGGTGAGGTCGTTGTGCCCAAAGTCCAGCGTCATGCAGTCTATTCCGGACAGTTTGATCAGACACATGACGTCCTGCAGGCAATGACTGGGCAGTTGAGGAAGCTGTTTGTAAACCTGTCTCTGAGGTGACGAAGCCGAATAAAGCGACCCTCCGCTGCTGTTTGTCACTCTGGGCCGTCCACTGCGATGCCGGTCCTTCAACTGAGCCAGTGGCTTGGAACCGTGCCAAAGTCGACTGATGGTACTCTGATGCACGTTTAGATGCCTGGCAACCTGACTTTGACTTTCGCCTGCATGCAGTCGGCCAATAGCAATGTTCCTTAAATTTAACGATAGAGACGCCATAAAATTTTCTGCTTGAAAATGAACTGAATTTTTTTTTGTAGCGTTATCCTTTTATAAGATTTCAGTTGCGTAGTCAGTGAATAGTGTTCACCCCAAATTTTGTTGCTTTCACGTGCGCGCAACATGAGCTGTGGTCAAAAATTGCGTCATAAACACTATTGACCACTGCGTTGTAACGATTACTAAAACGAACGCAATTCAGGTCAACACGTGCATTTGACACTGTAAAGAACATTTGAGGCTGGTTTTTATATACCCTAGCACCAAATTTTACTTACAAACTCATAAAAACGCGCCTTCGGATAGCTATGCGTTTCTTTTATTGAACAGTATATATGTGTCCTGATTCAAATACAAAGTGAACCAGGAATCACAATCAATTTTAATTACAAGTTATATGTACAGAATTTATCAATATGAATCTAGTAGTGACATATTTTATTAATATTATCCTATGTGTGTCAGTTGTGTAGTAGTAATATGAGGTAATACTGGTTTTGTTTTTTCAAGCTATGTTGTTATTTGTCATCATGACTTCAAGTGTTTGTTTCTGTTGGAAGTAGTATTGGAGATGTTCTCAGTTCCGTTCATTACAACAATTAATTTCCCCTCTTATTTTTATACAATGTCAGTTTAAGATGGGGTTACATAATGTTGAGCTCCGCTGGCCACATAGGCTTATCTTTCGTGATGGCGGCAGGAAAAGACTCCTCTGCTCGATTGCTCCCCTGTGTTCTGGAGACACCTCACTGTTTACTATATGGACCAAGGAGTATGCTGTCAGCCTCTGGATTCAGCAAAGCTCTGACCAGGTGCTGCTCAATAACTTTAGGACCACAGTCCCTGAAACAAGAAGGTTGTACCTCCTACTTCAGAACTAATTTATACTCTATTTCTACACTGAGCACAATACATAACAAACACTGAGTTCAGAGCGGTAGACCAACTGCTATCTTCATCTGAAACAATTTTCACCAGTATATTCCTCCCTAATGGTTACCACGCCTCTGCAATTCCAGCATTATTTCTTTCTAGTCAATAAAAAAAAAAAAAAAATAGGTTGTCAGTGTACTGTTTGGCAATTCCATGTAGTTTTTACTTTCCTCCGACACCTTCTGTTCAGGCTGGAGCACTATATAGGCGTTACCTCATGTTCGCTACTGAACCACACATATATACAGACATAAATTATCAATTTACATTCAATTTTCATTAAAAAGATATCAAATATTTCAAGCTTACCACAATTCATGGAAATAATACAGAATTACGTTGACTGGCAATGAATATAGCACAATTTCGATCTGCCGATGTCCCAGGCTTTTATTTAGAAAAATATGCACTGGTGCTCAACGCACTGGTTCTGTAGTAAGTTTATTTGAACATGTGGTCTTACACGCGTGATGGTAGTAATTGTGTATCGCGCGACTGTGGTAGTATTGCCTGCGTTCCGGCTTTCAGCCCCTCCCTTTCTTTCTATCTTTAGTCCATCTGTCTTTCGTTTTTTGGTAACGTAGTGTATAAAATGACATGAATGGAATTTTAAATCTAGGTCAGCTGCGTATCTCAAGGTTTTTCTTAGAAAGGCAGTACACGTTTTATCGTAGAAAGTGGGTATTGAAGCAGTAGGCTTTTACTATCAACGTGAAACGTTACAATTTGCAGACGAAGTAGAAAACAAGGGGGATTTCGAGTACAGTCATTGTGACAGCACTGTTCTTTACCATTCTTCTTTCCTTTTATTGAAGTTATTTGTTAGGCTTTACATTTACGTTTTAATTTATATATGTGGATTAGAATTTCTCACGACAGGTACTCCACTAACAATATCGTTTTTTTGGCCTCTTTGCTTCCCTTTCCAATTTTATGTTTTAGGGCGACTATTTCGGGATCTTTTTCCTTTTTCCACCGCAAGGTCAAATTGTTCCATTTCCTCCTGTTCTTCCCGACAAGCTTTCTTCGAAATGAGACAACATCTCCTGTTGTCTACAGTTAGAGTTTTTCAGATTCACTTGTCGGAAGTGATCACTGATCTTAGGTATAACCTCCTATTCGGATATTTCTGCTTCGTCCTTGTACGGTATTCGTGACAATAGGCCTGCACACGGGTTCTGTTTTCCCTGGATGTTTTATATCTTAACGTCGTAGTTTTGGAGGTTTAGTGCCCAGGTTAGTAGTTTTCAGAGCTGCTCTGATGGTTTGGTGAGCCATGTAACCAATGGTTGGTGATCCGTTCTCACCGTGAAAGTCGTTCCTCTAAAGGTAAAGGTGTCCCTCTAAAGGTAAAGACGTTCCTCTAAAGGTAAATTCCTCTAAAGGTAAAGGGCGTTCCTCTAAAGGTAAAAGGCGTTCCTCTAAAGGTAAAGACGTTCCTCTAAAGGTAAAGGCGTTCCTCTAAAGGTAAAGGCGTTCCTCTAAAGGTAAAGACGTTCTTCTAAAGGTAAAGACGTTCCTCTAAAGGTAGAAGTCCAACTTCTGGACCGCAAAATAAATTGCGAAAGCCTCTCTCTCAATGGCGGCCCATTTCCGCTGTGACTTGCTCAACTTATGTGACAGGAACACAATCGGTCTTTCATTCCCGACGTTCGGTATTATTTGCTCCTCATTTTTCAATGATGGTTGGACCAAACACGCTCCTATAGCTGTTTCGGATGCGTCCGTAGACAAAATCATCGCCCTATCTGAGTCGGGGTGTGCCAAGAATGGAAGTTCCGTTAAAGCGTTTTTTAAGTATTCAAAAGCCTTTTGGCATTCCGCCGTCCACTTGAAATGGACATACATCTTCACCTAGTTGATCAAAGGCTCTGCGGCACGGGAGAAGTTGATGACGTGCTTCCGAAAATACCCGCACGTGCCCAAGAAACCTCTGACTTCTCTGGCGTTCGTTGGTGTAGGCATTTCCCGTACCGCTTTAACCTTGTCTTCGTCCGGTCTAACTCCATTTTTGTTCAGAACAAATCCGAAGTACTTTGTTTCTCTTTGGAGAAAAGAACACTTCGTCAACTTCAACTTGACATCATGGTGTCTCAGCCTGTCGACAACTTTACGGACGTGATCCAGATGGTTTTGCACTGATCCTGCAGTGTGCACTAAAATGTCATCAATGTAGGCTATGGCGAAGCTCTTCATGTTTTTGAGGACCTCATCCATGAGCGCCATATTCGTGGCGGGACTGACTTTCAGCCCAAATTGCATGACGTTCGACGCGAACGTTCCTACATGCATACAAAATGTGCTTTTCTTTCTTGCATCCTCCATCACTAGTATGCACTAGAATCCTGATCTGGCATCCAACGTGGTGAACCACTAGGATTTTCATAAAGTCGCTAGGATGTCGTCTATCCTTGGAATGGGGTATGTTACGGTTTTCGTAATGCTGTTGAGCGCTCTATAGTCACAGCAAAATCTATATGTGACGTCCTTTTTGGTGACTATAACAATGGGCGACGACCACTCCGAGCGCGATCTTTGTATGACCCCTGCGGCTATCATCTCTTCGATAGCCTTCTTCACTATCTGTCTAGTTTTCAGTGGAGTTCTATAGGGTTTCCTTTTAACGACCTTTCCCGGTTCCGTTTCAATATCCATTTTCACCGTCTGTGTCCTTCCTAATTAAATTTCGCTAAGAGCAAACACATCATGGTTGTCTACAATGAACCTCTGAAGGGTTCTGTCGTGTTGGGGGTCTGTCTTTATTTGTTTCTGTATTTCCCCAATCCTTTCATGTAGCTTTCGTTGACTGTTTTCTCTGTCTTGATAGTACCTGTTCTGACCTCTTAAGTTGTTGTATCCTTTTTGCTGATTATGTTATTGTGTACCTCCATACGTTTTATAGATCGCGTTCACCGTAGGAATTATCCTTGGTGTTTCCCAACGGCATTGTAGCAAAGTGTGCAAAAACACGCTTAGTTAATGGACTGAGAGAACGGACAACGGAAGAATAAAATTGTGAAAGCCTTGAACTGTACACGGTAACTAAGCATTCTAAAAATAGTAGCTGTCGCGCATGCGTAGTCGGCTATGTTATCAGAGCGAAGCCGGTTAACCATGGCGGAGAAAAGTGTCGAATGGTAGCAACATAATTTTGTTTGTACAGGGACAATGTATAAGTGAAATGTGATAAATATTAAAGATTTTCACAGAAGGGATATGCAGGAATGGAAATCCAAAAGGAAAGTTGGGAGAAGTATGTATATATTTAGATATTTGCAATTTTATTGGATTGTCACATCACAGACCTAACCTAGAGATAATCATTATAAATTTATGGTAAATACATGCATTATGCGATTGTAGGTTTAAGCATATGAAAAGGAAGCTTCCAGTAGGGGAAGATAAAGGAAAGATAAGACAACGTGCTGGATCAACTTGGGTGATTGTGTATTGGAGCGATAGATGGGGCAGAAGCACATAATACCCAAAAGAAGAGAAATTTTCAGTGCTTGAAATGGACCAAATCTGGTTGGCCTCCGAGACGCCCGCGCTTACAATATTTAAGGCGAGAACGCTCAGTTCAAAATCACACACAACTAAAACCCAGCCAGAAGACAAGTAGAGTTCTGTCTAGACTACGTCAGTTGCCACTGCATGAAGGACAGATCTTCTTCACAGATTACAGTCTTCATAAGAGCTTGGAATCGATCTTAGAGAGTGTGTGTTTATATATATATATATATATATATATATATATATATATATAAAATATATATATATATATATATATATATATATATATATATATATATATATATATATAAATTATATATATATATATATAATATATATATATATATATAATGTATATACATATATTTACATACATATACATATACATATATGTGTGACTAATATCAATTTTATTTCAGATTTTGGTGTGTTGTGAATGTATCGGACATATTGTTTGTGTGGTTATGATGCTGAAGATTGGAAACCCTGAAATATAACCACCACAGTCCTTGTCAGGGCTAAATATATCTATTCTGGTTTTGTCTGGGTCTATAACCCACCAGCAAGACTAGTACTGACTTGGCATGTAGGTGAGGACAGAAAAGGTTGCATTCTGTCCATATATTCATATTGTTTTGATTATTCATGTATTATTGTATTTGAGACAATGTTTTGCAGTAGACACCAGTCTGTCTCTCTATATCTAAATCATACACAGCCATGTATCATTTATCATACATGCAGACATCTGATGACACCCTCATCTCATCACACCATAAGATGTAATAAGTCTCCATGACATTGCCTTGCCACTCGATCCTCCTCGTTCCAGGTTCTATAGTAAATTGTAAAAACCCTGAAGTCTAGTGGACTTTCTATCCTGCTACCTAACCATAACAGGAGCCCAGAGGTTGAAGTGTTCCAGAGCTTTTTTCCACCTGATTGCTGGGATTGGATTGAAGTGTGACTTACAGACAAACAGTGTGATGTGTCAACCCATATCTGGACAAGTACTGATTTTAAAGCTGAGTTTGATAGAGAATCTTACGGTGGCTAATGTGAGACATTCCTCAGTCAGATGATGAGAAAACTTAGGGCATAGATTAAAAGAGACAGACTAATCATATATAAATAATAACAGTGAGAGGACAATTTTGGTGCAAAATAATTTAAAGATCCCATGGGGACTTTTTGGTTAAGGTTAAACTTATAAATATATTATCAATTTGATGTAATACATAACCATAATCACCATCGTTCAACACTCACCATTCATTACCAAATTAGATAGTTGTATATAATAAATTGTAAAAATTATACTCAAGAGACTTGTTAAATTTTTAACTGTTTAAGTTGAGTTACTTTTTTTCTAATTTTATTATAATATCACATAAGTTACTTTAGCTAAGGTGGCAAAGTATATTTCTGAAGCCTTAAACTATTGTCTCGCTCAGAGTATTCACGGCCGTAGCTCACTTGTGACGCCAGTGCTCTTCTCTAACACTGGGACTTCATTTATTCTGGAGAGAAATCTATTTCTTCTCCAAACACTATCATCATACAAGAAAAACCTTACGCCACAGGCATGTATCCACCTCTTGGCTTCTACGTTGCGTTTGTTTTTGTCTCCAGTGCGTATTGTTGCGTTGTATGACCTCTCGTGGATGATTTCTGTTCTCACTTGTCCAACCTGGATATTCTCCTTTAGTACACACTTATTTCACATTTCTATGTGCCCGTATCGTCCCCTTTGTCTTTTCCGATTCATTGTGACCTTGGTCTTGTTAGCTCTTGTTAATATTGTCCTTCTTGTCCTTCCATTTCGTACACTCTTCCAACCACGAACCCTCTAGGTATCCTGATGGTTCTAACTGTGCTATTCATTACCATCACGGGAAATTGTCCATTTTCCCCTATCTGTACTATTCCTTCCACCATGGATAAACCGGGCTCATCCAATAAATCTGTGTCCTCAAACTCAACCGTCATGACAGTATGTCCCTGTCTAAAATATGGGGAACGTATTATCTTGTCCAGGACTATGGCCCATTCTATTTGGTTCTAGTGTGACTGTTGTCTTCGTCCTGATTAGAGATGCAATGTGTATATCAACCTGTAGATCCAAATACTCATCCTGGATCCTGAGTTTGTGCAGGTCGAAATACAACCGGACGTTGTGCCTGTGTAGAAAATCACGTCCTAGGAACGAATGAACGAACTTTATTTTCTATTAAATTTCTAGTCATTCCTTTCACTATCGTGAACGTGTGTTCTACTGTTTTTGCACCGATTCCAATACGCATCGTCGCTGTCCCCACTACTTTTAGATTCTCTCGTGACACAGATGTGAGTGTGGCAAATGACCTTCTGTATTGTATAACACTCGTTATTTGCTTGTAGAACCCAAACCTAACGAGACTCACAGTAGCCCCCGAGTCCACAAGTGCTCTATACTTCCTTCCTTGCAGTTCTATTATACATGAGCACGGGTCCGATGTATAAGCCAACTCAACTGCAGGTGTTTCGTGGCTTCTTTCTATGTCTAATTATTGATGTTTCTTACATTGTCTTTCTGTCATTCTCCTCTTTCTGTTTTGCAGACTCTTCCAGTGTATACCTTTGTCTACTGTGTCTACTGTGTCTACTGTGTATACCTTTGTCTACTGTGTTTTTTTCCAACTGTTTATAATCTGGTTGGTAGTTATATTTCTCATGTGCCTTTCCTAACATGTGCACATGTGGTTGTCTTCCACTTGCTGCTTAGCAATGTCCTATCTCTGTCTTATTACAGTTGACACTCAAAAATCCGGCAACCTCCGGACCTGAGGAGTGCCGGATTCTTGAAAATGCCGGATTTTTTTCTGGTTATATATGCTGTATATATTTAACAGAAAATGACTACCTGTACAGTCCTTTAAAGAAAGAAAATTAAAAACTAAATGATCTGCGATCGACAACGCTCAATGTTTACGTTTTACACCACTTCTTTTATTTGCTGAATCCATAATAGGGCTAAACAGCAGCAAATAAATGATAAAATGAGAAGGAATGAGCAGGAATTCCTGTTAACACGTGCAAGCAAGACCCAACAGCTGCATCAAAACATACACGGCTCCAGAAAACAGTGGCGCGCCAACGCAGTAAATTAAAAAATGCGCTCCGAAATCCATGCCGGAAATCTGAAGGAACCGGATTATCGATGGCCGGATTTTTGAATGTCAACTGTATGTGCTTGTGCTCTGTTGTTCCATGTATTTCTTATCCTACATCTCCTTTCTTGTTCATTTGTCCAACTCAAGCCAATCTATTTGTTGCTTTTTTCTCTTGCCTCTCTTGCTTTCCGTATTACCATTTCGCACCCGCTATCCTGTCATTTCTTCTATTAAGACCATTTCAGTGTCTTAATACGCAAGCCGTATTGCTAGTGGTGTATCTGTTTCTGCTGTTCCACTGTGCACTTTCCTTCTGTTGCTGAGATCTTCCATTAACCCTACTCACATCGGTCTCTCTCAGTGAGCGGGTTTGTCTTTTCCCTGAATGTAAGTTTGTGTGTGTCGGAACATCCCGTAGGTGTCCGGGTTATGTCTGCGAGTATTATGAGTTAGTGTTCGGGTGTATTCTGCGCAGTCCCCGAACCTGGCGACTGTATGTCTATTGTGTGTGTTATCGAAGGTCTCGACCCGTCTATCTGGCTGTCGTGGCTCTTGATGCCTGTATTTACATGTATATGACTTATGACCTGGCTTGTTGCACACGACACACACAGGTGCCATGTGTTCTTCCTATCTTGGTCTACAGTATGTTTTTTTCCTCTTCCTTGCCTCCATGTTGTTCTTTGCTGGCACTGCCCTGCCTCCATGTTGTTCTTTGTTGGCACTGCCCTATCTCCATGTTGTTCTTTGCTGGCACTGCCCTGCCTCCATCTTGTTCTTTGCTGGCACTGCCCTGCCTCCATGTTGTTCTTTGCTGGCACTGCCCTATCTCCATCGGTTCTTCTTCCCGCTCTTCCTGTGCCACTGTCCTTCCTAATCTGAGATCCAATCTTCTTCTTACATTCTCCTCCGCTAAGGCTATGGATATAGCCTCTCTTAAGTTTTGCGGATCTTTCCGAAGTAAGCGTAACTTCATTGGAGTGCTGTTTAATCCATCGACAAATATCCCTACCAGTTGTTGTTCAGCTCCCTGCTGGTTAATGTCTTGTCCCAGGAAGGCTTCCTCCGCCAGGTTCAATAACTTGTCACTAAACATTTGTGTTGACTCCTGTGGCTGTTGTCTTGTGCGTCGAAGAAGTGTCCAGGCATAGGAGCTGTCTGTCATTTCAACATAACATTAGATGAGCTCCTTCTTCAACTCTTCCCACGTTTCGTTAGGAAAGGTTTCAATTCTCCGTCTAATGAAGTCGGTTACCAGTCCATCTGAGGAAAGGTACGCAACCTTCTTGAAATCTTCCTGTACGTCATTGATCGAAGAACAATATCTCTGAATATCTAGTAACCATCGTATACATAACTTAGGATTACCTGCATATGGCCTTATGATATTTCTTATATTTTGGAACTTAGCATTGCTATCCACTGTAGCCAGAGTCTTGACTATATGTTGGATAGCGGCCATGTTAGGGTCTAACCCCAAAGTAGGCTGTTGCTGCTGCAAGATGACCCCACCTGTGAGAAGTGTTAGTGGAAATACCTGTAGAAGATGTTATGTTAATGTCCTGGCTATCCTGAAAAGTAAACAAAACTAACTACCACAATACAGATCAAATATGCATAAAACATTGCACAAAAACATACATGGGCAACCCTGAAGATTATAAAAAATGTAAACAAATATATAAACTAACTAATTTGTAACTAATTAAACAAGACAAATGTATAAATAAGTTATGTGCTAAATAATTAGATTAAACATCTAAAATGTTAATGTGATCTATCTATCTGTCTTGCTTGTTTGCTATGACAACTTTTCTTCTTTCTTCAGACTATTTCACAACTGTCTACACACGATAATTCTATGTTAGCGCGAATCTGTAATATATCAATCTAATTTATTCGCGCGCGTGTCATGACATTTCATCAGATTGTACATGCATGTGTGTTGGCATACACCAGTGGTTGTTGTTGTTGTTGTTGTTATTGTGGTTGGTGTTGGGTGGTGTCAACAAAATTCTTTGATGCAGGATCTCTGGTATATTGTTGACTTTTACGCCGGACTTCTGGACTTTGCTGGCTTCTTTTGATCTGTTGTTTTTCTTCATCTGCTGTGCTACTTCATCTGTTATAATCGCTGATATTCATCTGTTATAATCGTTGATCTTCATCTGTTATAATCGTTGATGTTCATCTTTTATAATCGACGATCTTCATCTGTTATAATCGACGATCTTCATCTGTTATAATCGTTGATCTTCATCTGTTATAATCGTTGATGTTCATCTTTTATAATCGACGATCTTCATCTGTTATAATCGTTGATCTTCATCTGTTATAATCGCTGATCTTCATCTGTTATAATCGTTGATCTTCATTTGTTATAATCGATGATTAGTTGTACTCGTTAACTCTGCCTGGTGTAGGGCTGGTCAAAGACAGCAGATAATCATATGTAGCCGTGTATGGTAGCTTGTCTACTATTTCCTACTTCTCTATTTGACGATCGTATGGGTTTTGTATCTCTACCCTAAACAGCAAGCACCTTATTTGTGGTAAGGGATAAGTCTTACTCTCACAACAACGACAACAGTTCATGTACTGACAGTTGATGGATGATTTCCCGAGTTGATGAATTACTTCACGAGTTGATGGATGATTTCACGAGTTGATGGATGATTTCCCGAGTTGATGAATTACTTCAAGCTGACAGCAGTAACAGTAATATATTGAACTTTATTTACATGATCAAAAAAATGTTGAAGAAATGATATGCTTTATTCCCTCTCTCTTTTTCTGTCGCTGCTTCTATATTCATACCGTCTCTAGTGGTTATGGTGGTCGTGGCTTGAGAACCACTGCTGTCACTATTTTCGTGTCATAATATTCTTCGTATTTACTCGCCGTTTCTTCTATTTGTTCTGACTTACTTGTATTTTCTCTGATTTCTGATTACTTGACTTGGCGTGTCTTAGTGAGACTGGCCCACCGCGGGGGATGTTGTTTTACCAAGTTATTCTTCTGCTCGCTAGTCTGTCAACTCGTCCACTGCACTTCTCTATTTGCTATGAGACTACAAAAATGTTCAACGTACCTGGGTTTAGTAAAATACACAATTTCTTACACTGGCAAACTTGGCATCTTGTCCTCAGAATAAGTAAAGAAACTGTCATACATAATTGTGGCATGAATTGCGATTTAGACGTCTAGACGATAGTTCATTTTTTCTTTCACCACAAAAATCGACCAAAACCATTGGCATAACGTCCGATGATAACTTCTAATTCGCAGCCACTTCTAAGATACTATCTTTAATACAACTCAAGCAAACTTGCTTCTAAACGCTATCGCGTCTCAGATCTGACTGATTTAAATCTACAACTTCGATTTACCACTACAATTATTTCCGAACCTTTCATAACAACTTTTTCTCACAAACGCTCATCCAAACACGTGAATTTACAGTCCCGTAGCCGAACTCACTCAGAAAAACAAAACAGCAAAACTTAACATTATAATTTTCGGCCAAGGTCAGCCAAACTAACCACTGATCAAGGGATGTCAACCCTACTCTTGTCTCCTTCTAGATGTATCATGGATTATTCCCCTTAGACTACGAATCTAATTTCAATCATAAAAGTCGTTCTTATAAAAACATAATTCTACCCGAATTACTGTTACGCACAATAACTGTTACAACATGATCGTATATTATTTTGTACATGTCACAAACCTTTGAAAACTACTGCCGTCTGTACTTGTATTCTAATACCATTGTCAGTATTCCTGACCGTTGTTGCCAAGATATCTGTACGCGGTCCATGTCAGGTCAGAATGTTCCCTAATGACTGATTATCAATGTCTTCCACGTTTATTCCCATGGTTCTTGTCATTTCTTAGTAGAAATTCAGACAGATTTGTTGTGACATCTCATCCAACATTATCATTATGTTCAAGGTCATTGTTCCTGACTTGTCAATAACAAGGAACTCTTATTGCAAGTACTTAATGTGCTTTTAATAATATGTGGACATAAGTTTGTGTAAGGCTGTAGTCATTAACAAGAACTGCAATTGGTTCACTATACGCCTGTCTTAAAACTTAGATCACTGATTCTACCTGCATTCAACAAAAAGCATGGATAACAACAGAAACCATCAATAAGATAAAAGACAGAAAAAACAAGAAAGCAGATTTAAACACAAGCAAAACCAGAAGTTCCAAAGCCAAGGCCCAAGAAGTGTACACAGAAGCAAACAAAGAAGTAAAAAGAAGTATCAAAAGAGACAAGAGGAAGTATATTGAGGAGTTGGCAAGAGAGGCAGAAGATGCTGCAGCCAAAGGAAATATGACAGAACTGTATAACAGCACAAAGAAGTTAACAGGGAAATACAAGCAAACAAGTTGCCTCATAAAATAGGCCAGCTCCACAAAACCTCCCGGACATCCAGCCAGCAGAAGAAGAGCTACAAATTAACGGTGAAATACCAACGAAGGAAGAAATAAAGAAAGCCATAAAGCTTCTAAAAGATGGAAAAGCGTCTGGACCTGATGGCATTCCAGCAGAGGCCATCAAAGCAGATATCGACACGGCCAAAGAGATGTTATATAAATTACTTGGTAAAGTCTTGGAAAAGGAAGAGATACCAGCAGAATGGAAGGAAGGATATCTGGTTAAGTTGCCTAAGAAGGGAAATTTACAAGAGTGCACAAATTATAGAGGAATAATGTTACTATCAGTGCTAGGAAAAGTATTAAACAGGATTATCCTTGAGAGATTAAAAGAGTCCATAGACTGAGAGATGAACAAGCAGGTTTTCGACAAAACAGATCATGTAAAGACCAGACAGCCACTTTGAGAATAATAGTTGAACAAAGTCTGGAATTGAATTCACCACTATACATCGGATTTGTGGACTACGAAAAGGCATTTGACAGTGTAGACAGAGAATCACTTTGGAAATTGATGAGGCATTATGGAGTTCCCCTGAAGATCATTAATTTAATAAAGAAAACATATGAAGACATGAAATGCAGAGTTCTTCACGAAGGACAGCTTACAGAACCGTTTGGGATAAGAACAGGAGTGCGACAGGGATGCCTCTTGTCTCCATTTCTTTTCTTACTAGCAATAGACTGGGTTATGAGATCATCGACAACACACAACAGAAATGGAATCCAGTGGACTCTGACTAAGCAGTTGGATGATCTGGATTTTGCTGACGACTTGGCTCTTCTGTCCCATAACCGTATCAGATGCAGGACAAATTGAAAACACTCGATGAGAGGTCACAGCAATTGGGTCTGAAAATACACAGGGAAAAGACAAAAAAATAACGAGAATAAATGCAGGTAATGATAACAGGGTGGACCTTGAAGGAACACCAATACAAGATTTAGAATCGTACACATATCTTGGCAGCAATATAGACAAAGTATACACATATCTTGGCAGCAATATAGACAAAGTCGGAGGGACAGACAGTCATATCAAACTAAGAATACAAAAAGCAAGAGGAGTTTTCATTGCATTGGGAAATATATGGAGATCAAGAGAAATCGGATTCAACACGAAAATAAGAATCTTCAACTCAAATGTGAAGTCAGTCATGTTGTATGGCTCTGAGACATGGAGAACAACAAAGACAACAACCAAAAAGCTACAGACTTTCATAAATGGATGCTTGCGTAGAATAGAGGGATTCAGATGGTATGACAAGGTTACCAACGTGGAACTGAGGACAAGAACTAGACAAGTGCCAGTGGAACAAGAGATGAGAAGAAGACGATGGTGATGGATAGGACACACACTGAGGAAACCTGTTGATAGCATTACAAGGCAGTCCTCTTTCTGGAACCCCCAGAGCAAGAGATGCAGAGGTAGACCAAGAAGCACATGGAGACGAGAGCTGGAAACAGAGGTGAAAATGATGAGGAGAACGTGGAAAGAACTTAATATGATGGCACGTGACAGGAGGACTTGGCATGTGTTTGTTGGGGGCCTATGCTCCTTTGGGAGTGGAGGGTTATGAATGAATGAATGAATGAATGAATGTGCTATTAACAATATGTGGACATAAGTTTGTGTAAGGCTGTAGTCATTAGCAAGAACTGCGATTGGTTCACTAAACGCCAGTCTTAAAACTGAGATCACTGATTCTAGCTGCATTCATTTATTACTCTTCAGTTCGCCATAGACGTTCAACAAAACTAAATCCACTCATTCTGTCCTGTGCCATCCCATCAAGGCCTTTTACGGTTCTCTGCTCTATGTGTTTTACATTCTCCGTCTGCCTCTTCCACCCTGGCCATCAGTTCCACATTAATGATCTTGTCATCAGTTCCACATCAGTGATCGTGTCATTAGTTCCATATTAGTGATCTTGTTATCAATTCCACATTAGTGATCTTGTCATCTGTTCTACATTAGTGATCTAGTATATAGAGAAATGTAGCATTTTTCCATAAATGTTTCTTATATATTCCTAGCAGACCTGATCAAGGGCGTCCAGCGGTCTTTTTCTTTTTTCTTTTACTGTTTGGTTAATGTTGTCTTTTTTTTTTGGCTTGTGCGTCACCGATGTCATTGGTGAGCAAGTATTTGCCAACGATACATGAGAAACATTTTAACTTGTAAATTTAACTGGACTTACTAAACCCAGCAATATTTTTTCAATTTTATCAGCCCACTGGGGTGTGGAAAAAATAACATTTATTCCCGACTTCTGACAGTCGTATTCAAGCGTAGCATCCATAATTTACGCTGTTTCAGAATCGGCACTCTACCATAGAGCCAGCCGATAGGATTATCATCATTTATCAATTGTAACATTTTTGGCCACCAGATGTGTCCCAATACTGGAAGTATTTTCCTCTTTTAACTGTGAACCCCAAGATCACGTTTCCACATCAACTATTGGCGGTGACATTTTGTTCATCCAGGAAAAAAACCCACACCAGATTCGGCGTTCACCTCACTAGTCTTTATTTTTTAGAGGATGGACTGGGGCCAATTTGGGAAATAAACCTGACATT
Organism: Oreohelix idahoensis; assembly: GCA_024509875.1. NCBI lineage: Eukaryota > Metazoa > Mollusca > Gastropoda > Stylommatophora > Oreohelicidae > Oreohelix > Oreohelix idahoensis. The sequence continues at coordinate 36,434 of JAMPIV010010269.1, forward strand.
TCATATAGTCAGGAAAAATTGTAATTCCGAAGGATATCACCAAGAGTAGGTAAGAGTGATTGAGTGGCCACTGTATGAAAGAGAGAGTGAATATTTTTCTTTGTTACAGGGACTTTACCAAAATTGGATTTGCTTAAACTTATTTAATTTACTGGGTAGCATATAGTAGGAACTTGTTTAATTTACTGTCTCCTCTGTAGCATAGTGCAAACCTTCGACCTTTGGGTTATTAACTTTTTGGGTTCTTTTCTCCATAAGGGGAGGGCACATTTATTCTGCTATTTCATATGTATGTAACTCTGATTGCTTTATTTGATCTTTCTTCAGATATTTGATGTTGTCAAGTTTATATGATAATAAACAACAAAAGAAACTTAACTTTGAGTGTTGGTCAGACCCATACCAAATTAACCGTAGTTTTTCACGTCTGTGTGTCTTGTTGTCACATAGCTGTGTGTGTATGTAGTTAAACTTATATTTATATGTATGAGGAGGGCAAGGTTGTCTTGTACTAACTTATAGTCGTATAGATAAGCTGGAATAGAGAAACTTACTAATTCCGGAGGCATATCTTCTCCTTAAGCTATCATCCGTGAAATCTATTTCTCACCCCTTTTTCGAACGTACTCATCACCATCTACTCTACTCAGACGGGACAAAAATAACTCACAACCTATCTGTACGACACAGTTCCACATTAGTGATCTTGTGATCAGTTCCACATTAGTTATCTTGTCATCAGTTCCACATTAGTGATCTTGTCATCAGTTCCACATTAGTGATCTTGTCATCTGTTCCACATTAGTGATCTAATCATCAGTTCCACATTAGTGATCTTGTCATCAGTTCCACATTAGTGATCTTGTCATCAGTTCCACATTAGTGATCTTGTCATCTGTTCCACATTAGTGATCTAATCATCAGTTCCACATTAGTTATCTTGTCATCAGTTCCACATTAGTGATCTTGTCATCAGTTCCACATTAATCATCTTGTCGTAAAGTTGTAATGCTTCTATTACATGCAAGCGCCAATCATGAAAGTCGTTAATTTTTGTTGCTGTTTTTGTTGATCTCCATGTTATAGCGCCATACAATAAGACTAGACTTGTCATTTGAATTGAAGATTCTTACATTTTGAGTTGTACTTGCTTTCTTGAGATTTCTAAATCACTCCTAATGCAGTAAAAGCTCCTATTGCCTGTTTCATGTTTATTGTGATATCGTTATCTGTCCCTCTAACTGTGTCTACTCTGATACCACGATAAATCAATGATTCTAAATCTTCTGGCTCTTTTCTTCTTGTTATATTTTGCCACATTTATTCTTTCGGTCTTTCCTTTATGTCTTCTCAAACAATTGATGTGAAGTCTCAGACTCATTTTGTCTTGCTTCTGTTCACAGTTATCGGGCAGACAAGCCAGGTGATCAGCAAAGTCTAGATAGTCAAGCTTCTTTATCAGAGTACACTGAATTCTATTTATGATGGTGTGATGTCATTAATGTCAAAATGCAGCCATCGTCAGTTAGAACAGATATGGTTCTTATTTCAAATATTTCCATAACCTCCCTTCATGAAACATGATTTTTTTAATATCTTCGTATGTTTAATTATTTTGTTCATGATTTTCATGGGGACTACATAATGCCTCATCATTTGCCAGAGTAACGCCTTTTCCATGTCCACAAATGAAATGTAAATAGGTTATTTCAGTTCCAAACATTATTCAACTATTATTCGCAATGTGGGTTCTGTTTCTTCATTTGTTGTACCAATTCTATACAACTTTAACATCTATATTGTTGTAATAGTTCTATATAACTTTGACACCTATATTGTTGTAATAGTTCTATTCAACTTTAACATCTATATTGTTGTAATTGTTCTATACAACATTAACATCTATATTGTTGTAATAGTTCTATACCACCTTAAAATCCATATTGTTGTACTAGTTCTATAAGAGACTTGTCATTCGCTGATGACGCTACAGTCGTTACTCAAAGCCAACAGGAGCTTCAGAACTTGATGAATCGCTTCACCCAAGCATGCAAGAACTTTAGCCTCACAATAAGTCTAAAGAAAACAAATGTGCTGAGTCAGGATGTGGGTGCTGCACCAGTTGTCACTATCGATAACTCTGAGTTGGCAGTGGTGCACTACTTCACATACCTGGGGTCTACCATCAATGACAAACTCTATCTGGACACAGAAATTGACAGCTTCATAAAGCAAAGCTGCAGCTACATTTTCCCGCCTCACAACTCGTTTTTGGGGGGAAACTCCAAACTCACAACTAAGACCAACAAATTGATAAGGGTGAATTTGTGCTGAAGTGGTAACTTGCCACCCTTATCGACACCTGGTGTTAAAGTGTAAGATGTAGGTGTCTTCTCTGATTTAGGATGTTGCTGTGTATGTGGTAGTGGAACAGTTCAATGGGTTATCACACAGGCAACATGACGTGTAGAGTCATAGAAAGGGTAACTTCGTTGTATAAGTTTCTTTCATTTATTGCACGCCACAAAACAGTCATGATACTTATGACATCAACATGGTTAACGAGTTCAGCAAGATGATATGGCACATTGAAAACAATTTCTGTAGTCAGCAATGATAGCTGTTGTATATATGCGTCATAAGACATCACAGTTCAATAGATTCAGAAATTCATCAATCATCGAGTGCTAGTTCGTGAAGCTGTATAAATAATAATAATTTCTATAACTTCTGCAACAGTGTCAGCTACAGATCTTCAATGTTCATAAACAATAATAAATGCTCCCATTCTGATGCTAGCAGATCAGTTGTATACAATAAGTCCGTTCACTGTCTGCACGTGAATAGCATACATGGGCTACAGGTCAGCTCGACCTTTATAATGTTCCTAAGTCTAACCATCTGACTTGGACGTGATCTCTGATATAACGAATCCTGGAACACAGACAACAGTCTTGTTGGTCTAGAGCGACCCATATATATTTAACTAGTTCAGGTATACAGATACCGGTGACTTAATCCTAGTCAAAGTACCTCTCCATTTTGCATCACACAGGCGAGCAAATAGGCGACAAAATGACGAACCTCTAGACGATAGCATAAAGTTCGATACAAGAGGAATTACCTTATTTCGGAAAATCAACCATGAACATATGCCTCCAGGCAGGCTGCATAATACTGGGAAATAGTCTAGTTAGCTAACTAACTCACTAAGACACTGTATTTCCCTCAGAGAATCACAAGACGCAGTTGCGTCTGCTCGCTTCTTAAACCATTTCTAAACTGCCCCAACTGGGCGGAACACACAGAACGAACTCCCGGTTTGACATGCGCAGAACGACAATCTCTGAGTTGCCGTTCACAATAAGACGATTCGAAGAACATTCGAGATAAAAGTCTTACACAGTCGCGCCTTTTATGGTCATGAAAAGAAGCGTTAAGAAAGGTTTCAGACATCTACCATAGTTGACTGATACTACCAAATAAGGAGATGTGGTCACGCTTCGTTCAAGAAATTATAGACCGAACGTGTCTCTATACAAGAGAAGGCAACTCCTAACAAATTGTAGTCTCGATAACTCGGATTATGTCCCTTTGACCATAGAAAAAATAATACACACTTCAGTCAAAAAAATGATCATACATATGAAAAAATGTTTATACAAACGAAAAATAATAATGATCCGTGCGTAACATTACCGCACCCTCCCTGGAAAAAAAAAAAAAATGGGACATTTTTTTTTTTTTTTAAATCCTGGAGCCGGAAAAAATCTAGGCTCCTAACGCACGTATGATGCGTGGATATATACCTAACAAATTAGCTCAACGCATGGAGCGACACTGAGATCATATCTCAGATCCTTAGAGAAAAAATTTATCTAAGTATACGCTGATATATTCCAGGAAGGTGCCACCAACACACGCCACAATGATGGCAACAACATAATGACAATCAAATTATACTCATACCAATATATGAAATTAAATATATTATGTGTTATCATACAATGTGTTGCAAATAGCGGTGTAATTTACTAATATACCGCACTATATTATTACATTATATAAAGTAACAGTAATTAATAAGTAATACATGTGTTGCTCTTCGGTGACATAAAACATTCAATAGAAGAAGATGTGGACATCATCCGCTCCCAATGTAGGACAGGACTTGATATCCTCAAAGTTCCACAATGGACATAAACTCGCAGACTTCAATGATGTGCTGCGAAAATATCAATAACACAAATCTTAAAGACAACTGGTAAATTTCTTAATACAATCCTGAAAATAATTTATTTAAATGTGGCCGAGTGATCTTTTGGCCCGTATATCACTAACTAAGCCTTCTTAGATAATTACATGGTACAATGTTATAAATTTCCCTCAAAAAAAAAAAAAAGTGAGACAAAATCTACTAACATGTCATTATAACATTGGACTGTATATCAGGAAATATATATATATGACAGAAGAATCATGTGGAATCGTGTGGACATCTGGACAGAATGTCTGCCATTACATTATCCGAACCACGGATAGCTCGAACCGAGAAATGAAATGGTTGAAGAGCTATGGCATAACGAGTGGACCTCGAGCTCTTCAAGTTTTTGCTCTGAATAGCAGTAAGCGCTTTCTGGTCGGTTTCCACAATGAAATGTGCGCCTAGAAGAAATCTTTGTAACTTCAGAATAGACCATACCATAGCCAATAACTCACGGTCTAAAACCGAGTAATTCTTTTCTGCAGCGTTTAATTTCCTAGAGATATACATCACCGGATGCAAAGTATCAGAATACTCCTGCATTAGTGCTGCCCCAATCCCTGTTGACGAGGCGTCACTTCGAAGAACAAAAGTCTTCTCAATAGTAGGTAACTTAAGAATAGGTGGAGATGAAAATAGGGCTTTAACCTGGTCCAATGAGGATTGACATTCTTTAGACCAGCGGATCAGATTAGGCGACCCTTTCTTCAATAAAGTAGAAAGCGGTGCCATAATGGAGGACAGATTCGGAATGAATCGTCCGTAGAATTGAATCAAACCTAATAGACTCCTTACTTGTTTCTTCGTCTTAGGGACCGAAATGTTAAGTATTTTTGAAACATTGTGGTCCTCTGTCTTTAAAAGACCATGACCAACCCGATGACCTAGGAAAGAAATCTCGCTAAATCCTATAAAGGCTTTAGAGGGTTTTGCAGTCAAGTTATACTCGCGAAGAGTAGACAGTAATTCGTATAAACCCAAATAGTGATCTTCCCAAGAATCACTGAATAGACAGATATCATCTAGGTATGCTATGACATCTGTACGATATGCGAGAATTCGCCGCATCATGCGTACGAATGTAGCAGGGGCGTTCATAAGACCAAAAGGCATGAAATTCCATTGGAATAAACCCCTAGGTGTAGAAAAAGCTGTAAAAGGTTTGGCACGTTCAGTTAGCGGGACTTGCCAATAACCTTTAGACAAATCTAGTTTGGTAAAGAATCTAGAATTAGAAAGTTTATTGAGTAGCTCTTCTAATGAAGGCATAGGTTCAGCATCGAACTTCGTAACTTGGTTCAATTTGCGATAATCTACGCAAATGCGAATGTTATTATCCTTCTTTCGAACAATAACCATAGACGAAGAGTATGCTGAAGTGGATGGTTCAATGATTTCCAAACGTATCATTTCATCCAACTCTTTTTCGACTTGAGACTGGAAATGAATAGGTATTGGATATGGTCTGACTCTGATAGGATTGTGATCAGTTAGCACAATGTCATGTTCTATGACATGTGTGTGTCCCGGGATGTCTGTAAGAACATCCTGAAATGTTTGCAACATCGAAGAAACTTGTCGATGTTCCTCAGCGGAAAGATTTGGAGAAACGGTCACGTTTTTCCAAGATTCCGTAGAATAAAGTGGGACCATAGAAAGAGGAAGATTGACATCAGAAAAAGTAGTTTCCTCATCCTGTATAACTGACAGAGATGAGTACTGACCACGAGTTGCTTGTGAATTGTCCGTAGCCTGGAAAATAGGCTGCAAATAGTCAGGTCTTTCATAAAAATTCTGTGAGCATATTTATGTGGAAAGTTTTATGCTTTCCATCAATATCGACAACATAGTCGACATCAGAAATTTTGGAGACTATTGCATATGGACCTTTCCATGCAATTAGAAGTCTGTTCTCCCTTGAAGGAAGTAGAACGAGAGCTTTGTCACCTGGACAAAGTTGTCGTAGACATCTATTCTTATTTGCAAACTGCCTTGCCTTTTCTTTAGCAAATTCTGAAGACGAAGTTGCTAGTTTGCATGCCTCGATGATCTTTTGCCTAAGAGCAATGACGTACTCATAAGAAGATTGAGTCTCATCGCTAATATTATCGGCAGTGATTAGATCGTGAAGTAAAGACATAGGGCCGCGCGGTTGCGCGCCAAAGACAAGTTCAAAAGGGGAAAACCCCGTATGTTCATTGGGGACCTCTCTATACGCAAAGAGAGCCGCGGGTAAGACCCTGTCCCAATCCTGAGGATGATCCTCAGTTATTTTACCAAGTAAAGTTTTCAGAGTCCTATTTAAACGTTCGACCAACCCATTAGACATTGGGTGATAGATACTGCTGAGAGACCTTTTAATGTGTAGCATAGACATTACCTGTGACATAGTGTCTGATATAAGTTGAGTGCCATGGTCTGACAATATTTCTCCGGGAAAACCCAAGCGAGAAAATATCAGCCAAAGAGCGTCTGCGATATCAGCAGTTGAGATGCTCTTGAGAGGTATTGCCTCTGGCCAACGTGTGCACATATCGACACATGTAAGGATAAATTGATGTCCTCTAGCCGACTTAATTCTAAAAGGACCGATAATATCTATTGCCATTTTTTGAAAAGGGCGAATAGGAATGTCAGCAGCCTGGATAGGCGCAGCATGTCGTGGTCCTTTAGATTTGACCTCCTGACATACTTTGCAAGAGCGACAGTACATTCGTATGTCCTTGCTCACAAATGGCCAAAAGAAAGCCGCAAGAACCCTCGACTTTGTACGGGAAAAACCCATATGTCCAGCACATTGCGAGTCATGAGCATGTTGCAATATTTGCAATCTCATGCTCTTAGGCACAAGAATTTGTGAATGAGTGGACGTAGTCGAGTCTTGTACCATACGTACAAGTACGCCGTTCTTCATAGAAATCCAAGATTTCCTATTAGTGTTCTGATTAGGATCACCTTTTTTTGCTAGAATGAAGAATTTTTGTAAAGAAGGATCTTCTTCTTGCAATTTGATAAATGAGTCACGTGTAATAGTCAAGTGACTATCTTGGTCATTTACTTCATCATTATTAGTTAATGAAGTTTGAGGTGGATCCAGAGCATGTGCTCTTGTGACCACCGCATTGGTAGCTTCAATGTTTTGCTCTTCCCAAACAGCAATCTGCTGTGGGGTACATTCCCTAACTCCGTGAATACGACCAATAATAAGGTCCGCAATAGGGTTTGGAAGTAGACACGCGTGGACCTCTCCCGTGAAGAAAGGAGTAGCAATGTGTATTATAGCAGTAGGATACTTTTCTAACGTGCCACCAAATGTGACACATTTGATGACTTTTCCTGTAGCACAGGATGGATCTACAAGAGATTGCCTAACGCCGACAGTAGTACATCCAGAATCAAACAACACTGAGACTGGATTACTATTTACTAGCCCCTTATGTAATATAAGAGAACCTCTCCCATCATGAGCAACATTAGCAGGAAGAGCGGGCAAAGGATGACCACAGCTTAAAGTACTAACGGTTTTCGGATCAAATAAAGTACTGCATTGGATACATTTATTTGCCCTACCAAAATCAAAAGATGAGCATCCGATAGCATTATGGTCCTTATCATGGTCTTTATCATTATTAACCTGTTTATCTGCTCCCTGAGATTCTTGTTGAACAGAGTTTGTCTGTTGATATCTTTTTCTCTTATGTTGCGATCTACCGCGACCATTATTGCCTCTGCAATTATCATTAAAGTCCCTACTGTAATTTTTATCCTGGTTTGAGTTCCAGTTTCCATAACTGTCATTACTATATCTATGCTGTTGAGAACCTCTATTATCTTGGTATTGAGGTCTCTGCATAAAATATTTTCCTCTATACCGATTACCTTTGTGAAAATTTCTAAAGTTAACCGGAGTAGAATAACGTGTAGTATTAGGTTGTCTCCAGTTCTGGGAAGAAGAATCACCCTGGAATTGATCACTATGGTTCTGGGCATAATTACGATTACTCTTTTTATTGAAATTTTTCTGGCTACCCTGAAATTTACGCATAAAATTTGGGCCATAAGGTGCTGCCGAAGCAACTGGCAGACCTTCTTTCACCTTAGAGTTACTAATGGTTATGTGCGGATGCGCAGTAACATACTGGCTACAGTATTCTTCCATTTCTTTTATGTTTTTAGGCTTACGCTCATGAAGAAAAGATAGAAAAGCTTCATTAACAGAAGACATAACCTTATCTCTAAGTAGTAAATCCATAAGAGCTTCAAATGTATTTTCTGTCTTAGACAACTCAACCCATCGTAAAAAAGTAAGACGGATGCCTGAGATGAATTCAGAGAATTCAACTCCAGTTTCTGGTAACATGGTTTTAAATTTAAGACGATATCCGTCCTCGTTAAGTTGGTACTTCTTTAACAATGCCGCCCTGACAACCTCATAGTTGTTTTTGTCAGGCACATCTACCATACTCAACAAAGTCAAAGCATCACCTCTAAGTATCTTGGACAGATGATACACATATAATGTTTTATCTATATTATGCACATTACATGCACTTTCAAATCTATCTAGATAAAATGTTATATCATCGATTGAGGGATTAAATGCTGGTAGATTAAGCTTGAAATCCTTAGCATTAGTCTTATTTGACACCTTATTTGCCTCAGAGAATCACAAGACGCAGTTGCGTCTGCTCGCTTCTTAAACCATTTCTAAACTGCCCCAACTGGGCGGAACACACAGAACGAACTCCCGGTTTGACATGCGCAGAACGACAATCTCTGAGTTGCCGTTCACAATAAGACGATTCGAAGAACATTCGAGATAAAAGTCTTACACAGTCGCGCCTTTTATGGTCATGAAAAGAAGCGTTAAGAAAGGTTTCAGACATCTACCATAGTTGACTGATACTACCAAATAAGGAGATGTGGTCACGCTTCGTTCAAGAAATCATAGACCGAACGTGTCTCTATACAAGAGAAGGCAACTCCTAACAAATTGTAGTCTCGATAACTCGGATTATGTCCCTTTGACCATAGAAAACATAATACACACTTCAGTCAAAAAAATGATCATACATATGAAAAAATGTTTATACAAACGAAAAATAATAATGATCCGTGCGTAACACAAATGTCGAGGTGTTGTCACGTGATGGCCTTCAAAGCATATATACACTGCTTAGACAGCGCAGACTACGCTGGCTCGGCCATGTCCGCCTCATAGAAGATGGTTTGGGCGATCGCAGCTGAGGTTCAAAAATTTGTGTAAGAGAAACATGAGGGCACTGCACATAAATCCAGCAACCTTGGAGGATGAAGCTGTCGATCACACCAAGTGGCGATGCTATCTACGACGCCACCTCAGATTGGGCCAAAAGAAGCTCTCACGGCAAGCAGAAGGGAGGAGAAAACGTTGAAAGGAACACCGGGAAAATAAGCAGCTGAGGGCTGTCACCTCAGGGGCGCATTCCCATAATTAGCTATGACTGAAGGGGCTATTATAGTTCTATACAACTTTGACATCCATGTTATTGTACTAGTTCTATACAACTTTCACATCTATATTTTTGTACTAGATCTATACAACTTTGACGTCTATATTGTTGTAATAGTTCTATATAACCTTGACATCTATATTTGTGTACTAGTTCTATACAACTTTGACATCTATATTTTTGTACTAGTTCTATACAACTTTCACGTCTATGTTGTTGTACTAGTTCTTCTCCGCAGCTGGAAAGCTCTCTTCAGGTACTCATGAGGTTGTTTTTGTGCGCATACTTTTTATGTTTACAAAACTTTATAGTTTAATTTGTCACTTTTTCAATCAGACGTTAATTGTTTTACATTATTAGATCATCAATGTCTTCGTCAACCTGGAGCACTGTTACCTCATCCAGAAAACTGCCATTGGTACATCAACTGTAGCCTAGCTAATCTGGATGACCTAGAAAACCACGCCGACCACAATGAATATCATGATGTGGGTACCAGCAACCGAGATGCCTTTATCCTGCTGCAGCCGTTCCGAGTGAGACATGCAGGAGTTTTTGTCTGGGAATGTAGGTACCCTCAACTGTTTGACGACATCAGTGGCAGATGTCGCGAGTTTGTTAACGTTGATTGCAAGTCCACGTTCCAGCCAGTTGACCAATGTAAGTGATCAATAGTTACTTTCTGTTGATGTTAACTTTTATTATTTAAACGTTCAGCAAGTGGAGAAATAGTGACCGGAGACAGATGACGTCATCATTTTACTAACCGTTTCGTATGGAGCATAGAGCTACCACTGTAGTTGGTCCCTTGCTGGAAGCAGTCACGTGAGCTTCATAGCTATTATTCACGCGCACACACACACACTAACAATCATATATACATAAGGTTATGACAAACTAATATTTATATCGTAATGCTGTGCTTCTCAAAGACGTAATTTATCCTTTTCCCTGTCGAAAGGGAATTTTTAAAAAAAATTGTTGGTTTTTTTTCAAGGGACGTAATTTATCCGTTGTCAAAGGGAAACAAGTCAAACAGCAAATACGAAAAAAAAAAAAAAGCAATAAAATATATTGTATACTTTTGACACTTTACTATATGTTTTCTATTTATTTTTAAAAATATACTTGTGGAGCCGCGCTAGCGTAGTGCTTACAACACCGCTCTGGCGACCGGGTGATTCAGGATCAAACCCGGGCGACGGCATTTGAGGATTTTTCGTCGACCGGGATTTGGATTGGATTAACTCGAGACCTGGCGAGAACATTTGAATGAGTGTCGTCGACCAGGGACTGGCGGCTCCTGAGCCGACCCAGCTCTAATGGGTACCTCCGAAATCGGCGCGTATCTGCCTGAATGGCGAGGGACACCTGTCTCTGTACGAAAAAAGGGATTAATAACCTGAGATTTCGCCTTGAGTATTAGCGGGCGTACGAAAAAAAAAAAAATAATAATAATATATACTTGCAAATTTGGTGCGAAACAAATGCGCGGTAAATTAAGCGTCGGGCAGCTTAGTGAAAAAGGCCAGAAGCGCTGGACTTTTATATAACTTCCAGACTGCAACAAAATGTTTGTGTGAGACGGGACCGGAACACTTTTAGAACATTTTACAGTACTAGTAAATATACCCGTCACAATAATGACGGGGAAAGAACTAAAGCTAACATCTTAACCTTTCAGCATCTGCAGCACGTTTAGAAAACTTGGGAACTCATTTTGTTGATTGTGTGTCAAGTTTTTTTACCATTTTGTTGATTGTGTGTGAAGTTATTTTACCATTTTGTTGATTGTGTGTGAAGTTATTTTACCATTTTTTGTAAAGTTACAAAAAAAAAAAAGTAGCTATTTTCAAGGGATGTAATTTATCCCTGGACCTCATTTTATTTATTCAGAATGAAGTTATTTTATCTTTGTTTTATCTTTATTTTATCTTTATTATTTTTGTTAACTTTTGAAAGAAAATTATATTCGCTTTTTTTTTTTTTTTTGGTCAAGGAATGTAATTTATCCTCTTCCCTGTCGAAGGGGAATACAAAATTATGTTGGCTTCAAGGGATGTAATTTATTTTCTGTCAAAGGGGAAAAATCACACAGAAAAAACAAACCAATAATAATAAAAAATATTGTATATTTTTGACACTTTATTTTATGTTTTTTTTTTAAATTTATTATTTAAAATATACTTGCAAATTTGGTGTGAAAAAATGCGCGCTATATTATTGCGTCGTGCAGTTAGTTTAGTGCCAAAGGCCAAAAGCTCAAAGATCGCTCGCCTTTTTAATATAGTTATCCAGACTGCAACGAACAGTTTGTGTCGGACAGAAACGGGATACTTCTAGAGAATTATATATTAGGTACTGTAGTGTGACTAATAATAATTATATAGGTACTGTATGTGACTAATAAGAAGCCCGTCAAAATTGACAGGATTTTAATTATAGTGTGCTCTTTCTGTTACATGTCGTAAAAACGGCACTATTTCTACTGTGGTCATCTTATACAGGTCACTGTCATCAGATCTTTGTAGTCAAAATTATATGGATGCACTAAATATGAAGTTATGGGGCAACCTTCCTAAATGACATGGAGATAAGTGATATTGATCTAATGGACCGGAAATTGACTAATTAACTAATAGTTCTTTTATGACAACATTTCTCGTAAAGGTTCGTGTATCTTTTAAAATCTTGCCCTGGTAGACTGTGTCCTGGGTATATACTTTAAGATTGGTTGGGTTCCTTCCTCTCCTGAGCGCTACATAAAGTTGGTCATGAGCAAAGACTGGTACAGGTAGGTATACACCTACATGATCAAACGATTGTCCCAGCATTTTGTTGATTGTCATGGCAAAAGCCAAAATCACAGGAAACTGATGACGTCACAAGATGAAAGAAAGGGGCGGTATCACGTGGCTCTAACGTCATGCTTGTCCTACTTGTTTACTACTCATTGTCAATGACCCACTTTCGTGTGTCAGGACTGAAGAACTCACTTTCGTACTTCCACTGACAAAGAGTTGTTGCACAAAATGCATTTCATTTTATAGAATGCTGCTTTCATTTTATAGAATGCTACTTTCGCATCTTATAATACATATGACTTATAAGACTTGAAAGTCATTGAAAACAAAATAAATACTAATTATAACCCATCAGAGGTTGAACGGGATATTTCTCATCATCAAATCAATAATAAATAACAAATTATACGCTTCACTAATCAGATGCATCACCTGCGCAATGTTATTAACATGCCCAGGTATTTGAAACCTGCTTTAAAACGGTTTCATTTACGCTGATTGTGCGTACTGAAGATTATTAGCAAGAAAAGCGCGCAATTTTAGGGGTCCTGCAATTTAGCACAATGGTCATAAGCACTCCACTTTTACGTAATTTTCACACTGCAACTTTTTCAGGGACGTAATTTATTTTCTATCAAAGAAAACAATTAAGCAACAAATTACAAATAATAACAACAAAATATATTGTAGATTTTTGACACTTTACTATGTGCTTTTTATTTATTATTTAAAAATACAACTGCAGTTTTGGTGGGGAAAAATATGCACGCTAAATTAACGCGTCGTGCAGTTTATGCAAAGGCTAGAAGCGCACGACTTTTATATAATTTTCAGATTGCAAGAAAAAATATTGTGAGACAGGACAGGACAGGACACTTAAAGAATTATTTAGTATGTGATAATATAATTGACAGACGTTCCTGGAATAAGCAAGAAAGGCCGCCAGATCTACCCACAACTGAAAGTTTTGACTCATGAGATGATTGAAGAAACATACCACCCCAAGGAATGGACACACGTTTATGCAGATGAATCCACAGAGGAGTTAGTAAAGAATGGAGAACTTGCATCTTTGTAAAATACAAAGACTGAAGATCTATCTGTAAGGCTGTCCCAACCGAGAAGATCTACTCCAAGATCATTGGGGAATCTTTGCATACCTGTCAACCTGTACGAATTTTTCGTACAATGTACGCATTTTTGATACTTTTAGCAGTGTACAGCCGTACAGACTCGTTGTACGGATTTTTCTTCCCCCCCCCCCCCCCCCCCCCCCCAAAAAAAAAAAATCGAAACAAACAATTATCTTTTTTATTTATTTACTTATTTTTTTTAATTTAAAAAAATGCTAAAAATATTTTCGAACCGAGGATTTTTTTAAATTTTAAATCAGAAAATATTTTCTAGCCCAGGTATATTTTTAACCAATTTTTTTATTTTTAATTCCGGGAATCTCGGCGTCTGTTTTTAAACTCAGGTCTCTCCCAGCTACCAATCAAATCCTTTTATACCCAACATTCGGTAAAAACTTTGAATTCGGCCTCAAACACTTTCGGTTTTCAGAGTGACATGACGTATTTTTAAAGTTACCTGTTATCAACGACCACGCTTGCTTGCCGCCACACTTCGAAGCCATTTTGTTTAAAAACAAAGCTAAGTACTTAAAACTTGGTTAAATATTGCTGTTGTTTTCTTTTGTTGCAATTTAATCGCTGTCTTACTCTTTCCAGTTATATCTTGCCCTTCAATATATTTCTGATAAATTAATGTCATAATATTCTGTGCAGGCCCTACATAACTAGAAAAAAAGTTTGCGTTGAGTAGGCCTACTTTATTCCAGCGCTCGAGATTCGCTGCTTTACTTTTTTTATAAAGTGGTGATCTATTATCACTGGTCTAGGCCACTAACTTTTAAATAATAATTTTGTAAATTTTTGGTAGTACGTTTTTTCTTCCTAGATTTGATAATCTGTTCATAATTTGGTTACTGTTTTATTTTTTGCTGTTAGCTGTTTGCTTTGCTTCGTTGTTTTTTATTGTTGTCGTTCTCTTAATCTTCCCAGTTATATTTTGACCATTTAAATATTTCCAATAAATTAATATCATAAAATTCTGTGTAGGCCCTACAAAAGTAGAAAAAAAAGTTATTTTGCGTTGAGTAGGCTTTATTCTAGCGGTCGAGATTCTCTGCTTTATTTTTTTAATAAAGTGGCAATCTGTTACCCCTGGTCTAGGCTACCAACTCTTAAATAATGTTTTGTAAATTTTTTGGTGATACGATTTTTTTTCCTAAATTTAATATTCTTTTCATAATTTGGTAATTTTTTTTTTTTTTTTTTTTTTTTTGCTGTTAGCCGTTTGCTTTGCTTTGTTGTATTTTTTTTTTTCGTTCTCTTAATCTTTCCAGTTATATTCTGATCATTTAAATATTTCCAATAAATTAATGTCATAATATTTTGTGTTGGCCCTACATAACTAGAGAAAAAGTTTGTTTGCGTAAACTTCGCTGCTTTATTTTTCAATTTAAAAAAATCCACACAGACTGCAGGAGGTCCATGAATGCGGACAGCCTCACTTCGTTTTTACAGTGTAAGATTAACATTGATACATGCTGTGTAGACTTTAAGCCCACAAATACAATTCTGCAAAGTGCTAAAAGTACATGTGTTGATTATAATATATATATTTTTAATAACGTTTTGGTGAGGCGCGTCCCGTTCTACCTAACCGGTTATATTAGGGCGCATGTCCAAATATAAAAGACCTTTCATTCATTCATAACCCTCCACTCCCAAAGGAGCATAGGCCTTCAACAAACACATGCCAAGTCCTCTTGTCACGTGCAATCATCTCAAGTTCTTTCCACGTTCTCCTCATCATTTTCACCTCTGTTTCGAGCTCTCTTCTCCATGTGCTTCTTGGTCTACCTCTGCTTCTCTTGTCCTGGGGATTCCAGAACAAGGACTGCCTTGTAATGCTATCAACAGGTTTCCTCAGTGTGTGTCCTATCCATCGCCATCGTCTTCTTCTCATCTCTTGTTCCACTGGCACTTGTCTAGTTCTTGTCATCAGTTCCACGTTGGTAACCTTGTCATACCATTTTAATCCCTCTATTCTACGCAAGCACCCATTTATGAAAGTCTGTAGCTTTTTGGTAGTTGTCTTTGTTGTTCTCCATGTCTCAGAGCCATACAATAGTACTGACTTGACATTTGAGTTGAAGATTCTTATTTTCGTGTTGGATCCGATTTCTCTTGATCTCCATACATTTCCCAATGCAATGAAAGCTCCTCTTGCTTTTTGTATTCTTATTTTGATATCACTGTCTGTCCCTCCAACTTTGTCTATATTGCTGCCAAGATATGTGTACGATTCTACATCTTGTATTGGTGCTTCTTCAAGTTCAACCCTGTTATCATTACCTGCATTTATTCTCATTATCTTTGTCTTTTCCCTGTGTGTTTTTGGACCCAATTGCTGTGACCTCTCATTGTGTGTTTTCAATTTGTCCTGCATCTGATTACAGTTATGGGCTAATGTCTTGTACACTAATATCTTGTACACTAATATCTTGTACAATAATATCTTGTACGCTAATATCTTGTACGCTAATATCTTGTACACTAATATCTTGTACACTAATATCTTGTACACTAATATCTTGTACATAATATCTTGTACGTAGGCGAATACTCGGCAAGGCAGTGCAGCAGCAGTGGTGGTAGATGTGTGCCGTGTGACCGAAGGTTTGGACGTTGTCGAGGTCGCCCCAACGGCGTGTACCCACTTCACCCAATACGATGGACGCCTGTGTTCATGACCTGCTATCATGAGAGGAACATAGCTCAGGATGAATGCGTGCCGCCTCTGCCTGTTTTTTCCCCGGAGATACTGGACTGCGTCTCTTTGTTTGACGTAGGTTATTTCCTAGAATGTACTAGAATATTTCTCTCACAGACTTGATAGGTAGATAAGTATATCTCTGAAGAGTATAGGATTATATCTCTATCCTTCTCTCTCGCCAATGGAAGAAGTCAGAGTCCAAGCGCCTCATGCTCGCTTGCGGTACTGGTACCTGTGGGAATGTTTTTGTTTTTTACGTAGCAGCTCTATACACACCATATTAGTGGACTTTTACGACATGCCTGAACAAGCAGTTGACTATTTTTTCCCCAGGATACCCTTGATGACATAAGGTAGTCTCAGATTTTAGATCATTCAAAATAATCTTCAGCATTGTGTATATTTACACTAAATTACTGCTTTGTTTTACAAGAAAATCTATTATTATTATTTTTTTTTGGCAGTGCTACAGCAAGATTGATGAACTTTAACCTCTTGACGCAACATTATGAGGTATTCCTCTACACCACAAAGTTAATTACTGTGACGTCATTACGAGATATTCCTCTACACCACACAGTTAATTATCGTGACTTCATTACGAGGTATTCCTCTACACCACAAAGTTAATTACTGTGACGTCATTACGAGGTATTCCTCTACACCACAAAGTTAATTACTGTGACGTCATTAAGAGGTATTCCTCTACACGCAAAGTTAATTTCTGTGACGTCATTACGAGATATTCCTCTACACCACAAAGTTAGTTACTGTGACGTCATTACGAGATATTCCTCTACACCACAAAGTTAATTACTGTGACGTCATTACGAGATATTCCTCTACATCACAAAGTTAATTACCGTGACGTCATTACAAGGTATTCCTCTATACCACAAAGCTAATCACTGCGACGTCATTACGAGGTATTCATCTACACCACAAAGTTAATTACTGTGACGTCATTACGAGGTATTTCTCTACACCACAAAGTTAATTACCGTGACGTCATTACGAGATATTCTGCTACACCACAAAGTCAGTTACTGTAACGAGCATTATTACGTCATTTCGGTCGACTTTGACGACATGAGTGTCGGAGCAGTAACCTGATTCTTTCTTTGTCCCCTCCCCCTCCTAACTAGATGGTTCAACATAAAAAATGCCCCACTTTAAAATAAAAAATGAGATAATAAAAAAAAAACATCCTTTATACACACAAACACACACACACACACATACACACTCACACACACACACACACACACACACACACACACACACACACACACACACACACACACACACACACACACACACACACACACACACACACACACACACACACTCAAAAAGAGATAACTAAAGTAAAACTGGTGTAAATAGCCGTACAAGTATCAGGGTAGAAGAACCTTGGTACAGATGCTGGTATTAGACAGTACACGGCGCCTTGAGGAAACCAGTTGATAGTATTACATTTATATTATGGTCCCTTATTCTTTGTTTCAATCTCACTAGTTATACAATCTCGTCACGTGTTCTATGTCATCTTTGTTTCAGTTTCACTAGCTCTAAAATCTGGTCACGTGTTCTATGTCATCTTTGTTTCAGTTTCACTAGCTCTAAAATCTGGTCACGTTTTCTATGTCATCTTTGTTTCAGTTTCACCAGCTCTAAAATCTGGTCACGTGTTCTGTCATCATTATTTTAGTCACACACACACACACACTCTCTCTCTCTCTCTCTCTCATGTGGTCACGTATTCTTTGTCATCTTTGCCTCATTCTAACTAGTTTTTACAATCTGGTCAAGAGTGACATCATTGTCTCAGTCTCACTTGTTCTATTATCTGGTCACGTGTTCTATCCCATAATTTTTTTATTCTACAAATTGTGTGAATATAATACACTATAATGTAATATAATAGCCCCTTCAATCAAAACTAACTACGGGAATACGCCCCTGAGGTGACAGCCCTCAGCTGATATTTTTTTCTGGTGTTTCTTTCGACGTCCCTTTCGACCAATCTGATGAGGCGCCGTAGAGAGCATCGCCACTTGATACGATCGGTAGCTTCGTCCTCTCAGGTTGCTGTTTTTATGTGCAGTGCCCTCATGTCTGTCTTCTTGCAGACATCTCTGAACCTCAGCTGAAGTCGTCCTACTGTTCTTGTGCCATCTGCCAGTTGTCTGTAGAAGACATCTTTAGGGATGCGACCATCTGCCAGTTGTCTGTAGAAGACATCTTTAGGGATGTGACCATCTGCCAGTTGTCTGTAGAAGACATCTTTAGGGATGTGACCATCTGCCAGTTGTCTGTAGAAGACATCTTTAGGGATGCGACCATCTGCCAGTTGTCTGTAGAAGACATCTTTAGGGATGTGACCATCTGCCAGTTGTCTGTAGAAGACATCTTTAGGGATGTGACCATCTGCCAGTTGTCTGTAGAAGACATCTTTAGGGATGTGACCATCTGCCTGCTTTCCACTGAAACACGTCAGCTAGAGAATATAACAGACTTATAAATTAAGCACTCTGCACAAAAATCTAACTAGTAAAATAAGCGACTTAACACTTTAAACACTTCACAAAATGCTAGATATAATATATTTACCTCAACACAGAACTACTAGGAACTAAAACCACTTCGGCCAACTAATGCCCTCTATCATCAACAGAGATACTTAGAAATCGAACATTCAATTCAACCAACTAATTGCTTCTATAATATAGATTCTTAGGGCTCGAACGTAGGTTGTTCTAGTCTAACTGCGAAGTTACTGAGTGCGTGAAGTCAGGTTTCCAACTCTAGTTATATCTATGAAACGGACAAAGATGTGCGCTATTTCCGAAACCATGCACTAGCCTCCCCTTCTCATTACACCTACGTACCTTAGACGCTGGAAATAACATGCCAAACGCGTCTTAGACACCTCACGCTACGAAACTGGCCCAGAGTGCCGTGACAGAGGAAACTACCAGACAAATGTCTCATTCTGCACCGTGCAGATGTCGGGTTTCACACCTCACCTGAGCACTCAGCCGATGAAACTACGTTGTGACAAGTGAAAATGCAGACGATATGTCGGCCCTATGTTTGAGATAGATGAATATTCACAGTTTTACGTCTACAACGCAATAACCTCCAGAGCCTGATATCTACGTAATAGAATGCGTATCAGTATGAGAAAGAAAAACGGTAAAGTGAGAATGGGAAAGAAAATATTTTTCGCAAACGAACGAATGCGAAAAATACAGGAAAAGGATAAAAGAGCGATAATAAAGTGGAGGACACGGGTAGAAAAAGAAAGGAAATATAGAAAATTTATTGATCATAATCTCTATGCGACACGCTGCCATATAGAAGTATGCTGGTGACGCAGGCATTATATACCCCAGCTTTGGTCTTCATTGTGAGTTTGGAGTTTCCCCAAACACGTGTTCTGAGGCGGACAAAGGTAGCTGAAGCTTTGCCAATGCGGCTGTCAATTTCTGTGTCTAGAGATAGTTTGTCGTTGTGGATAGACCCCCAGGTATGTGAAGTAGTGCACCACTACCAATTCATAGTTATCGATTAGTTAGGTGCAACATCCACATCTTGACCAAGCACGTGTGTTTTCTTTAGACTTATTGTGAGGCAAAAGTCCTTGCATGCTGGGCGAAGCGATTCATCTAGCTCTGAAGCTCCTGTTGACTTTGAGTGACGATTGCAGCGTCATCAGCGAACAACAAGTCTCTTATAGTGACCCTTCTGATTTTTGTTTTTATTTTCAGCCACTGCGATGTTAAGCAGTCGACCATCTGACCAAGTGTGAAGGCATATTTCTTCAGTTGCATCTCCGAATGCAGTTGTCAAGAGCAGGGCGAAGAAGATCCCGAAGAGGGCCAGAGCCTTGTTTGACGCCATTGCTTATGTCAAACGGCTGTGATGTGCATCCAGCATATTTGACTGTTCCCTTCATGCCTTCGTGGAATGACTTTATCATTACCTGCAATTTAGGGAAAAGGGGGGGGGGGCGTCTATTTTCAGGAGGATTTTAAAGAGTCAATCCCTGCTAACCAGGTCAAATGCCTTTGAGGTCAATAAAGGCGACATATAAAGGCTTTTTCTACTCTCTTGATTTTTCCAGAAGTTGGCGGAGAGAAAAGATCATGTCTATTGCTGATCTACCAGCTCGGAATTCACACTGTGACTCTGGACATATGCGCTCAGCGAACTTATGTAGACCCATTAAGAGACTCTGGATAAATGCGCTCAGCTAACTTGTGTAGACCCATTAAGAGACTCTGGACATATGCGCTTAGCGAACTTATGTAGGCCCATTAAGAGACTCTGGACAAATGCGCTCAGCTAACTTGTGTTGACCCATTAAGATGACTCTGGACATATGCGCTCAGCGAACTTGTGTAGACCCATTAAGATGACTCTGGACATATGCGCTCAGCTAACTTGTGTAGACCCATTAAGAGACTCTGGACATATGCGCTTAGCGAACTTATGTAGGCCCATTAAGAGACTCTGGACAAATGCGCTCAGCTAACTTGTGTAGACCCATTAAGATGACTCTGGCGAAAACCTTTCCCACAGTACTAAGAGGAGAGTTGCCTCTGAAGTTATTGCATTAATTTCTGTCTCCTTTAATGTTTCTACAGTGTTACAATCTTGGCATATCACATGTCTTGGCATATCACATGTCTTCAGGGATAGTTATCTCTTCTCAGCACTGGCACAGCACCATATACAGGGGATGTAAGTGTGATCTTACAGCATTCTTATTATTGCTTGCTGCAAAATGTTCTGTCCACAGTTCGAGATTGACCCTAATCCCCATGCACCCAATGAGGAAAGCAGACAGTGGCGGGACAACACCTAACTGACTGGGGACTGCCCAGCTTGAAGCTGGCGGTAGCGGTCCAGTGAGATCCTAGAATCTCTCCCACTGTCAGAAGTAGCCTCTGGCGCCATGCCCTACACCAATTAGGCAAGATGCTTACAACCGGTAACTGCTACTTCCCGTGTTGTGCCGACGCCATAGGGTGAAGCTGGAGTGTCCTCTCCACGGAGCAAGCTTAATCACATTTATATGGAGATCAAGCTGTTGCCCATGTAGCGTGTTCCCCCTCTCCACGCAGTCGGTAGATCCAAAAAGAACGGCAATAGGCGATACAGTTTGGTACCACCCACATCGCAGGGGTTGCCAGAATAAAATGTGTAATCAACATTAGATTTATTCTCTGGGTTTACTCCCGAAGCCTTTCCCGTAAACGGATATTCCCGCTTGGCTGCGGTGGTTTTAAATCAGAGTTTTACCTTCTGCTAGATAGGTTACCAACCAAGGATCACGAGCCCTACCCGCCCGAATTATCTGCTGTTGTCCACGGCTGTTTATTAAGTATTCACAGATAATCCCTTATATCTATTCAACTATCTGCAACCCAGGTGCCGCGCCTGGTAGGAGGGCTCCCCCCCCCCCCCCCCCCCCCCCCCCGCCAGGAAAGTTGCGTCAATAACCAATATTTCCATGCAACAACAGATCAGAAATAAATAAATAAATGTATATATTTTAATGAGAATAAAATTGACTAGAAAATACGAAGAGATGGGGATTATAATAGACGCAGTGTAGAAGAAAGTCTAGACTAGATTCAGTTGAATGAGATGGGGATTATAATAGACGCAGTGTAGAAGAAAGTCTAGACTAGATTCAGTTGAATGAGATGGGGATTATAATAGACGCAGTGTAGAAGAAAGTCTAGACTAGATTCAGTTGAATGAGATGGGGATTATAATAGACGCAGTGTAGAAGAAAGTCTAGACTAGATTCAGTTGAATGAGATGGGGATTATAATAGACGCAGTGTAGAAGAAAGTCTAGACTAGATTCAGTTGAATGAGATGGGGATTATAATAGACGCAGTGTAGAAGAAAGTCTAGACTAGATTCAGTTGAATGAGATGGGGATTATAATAGACGCAGTGTAGAAGAAAGTCTAGACTAGATTCAGTTGAATGAGATGTATTTTCTGTTTTTAGGTTCCTAAGCAACATGGTGGATTTCTGCCTGAATGTAGCACGCGCCCTGACGGATATTACCCGGATGAACAGGGACGATGCGCCATCTTTTTCCGTTGCGCACTAGGTCATTTCCGGGGTTACGACGAATGTCCTCCAGGAAGTGTGTTTGATCCTACTATCCCGGCATGCCAACCTTACAGGTAGAGAACAGACAAGTTGTACAATAATGCAAGTTTACCATGGTAGAGATGACAGACAAGTTGTATAATGATACAAGTTTACCATGGTAGAGATGACAGACAAGTTGTACAATAATGCAACTTTACCAATGTGGAGATGACAGACAAGTTGTACAATAATGCAAGTTTACCATAGTAGAGATGACAGACAAGTTGTATAATGATACAAGTTTACCATGGTAGAGATGACAGACAAGTTGTACAATAATGCAAGTTTACCATGGTAGAGATGACAGACAAGTTGTATAATGATACAAGTTTACCATGGTAGAGATGACAGACAAGTTGTATAATGATACAAGTTTACCATGGTAGAGATGACAGACAAGTTGTATAATGATACAAGTTTACCATGGTAGAGATGACAGACAAGTTGTATAATGATACAAGTTTACCATGGTAGAGATGACAGACAAGTTGTATAATGATACAAGTTTACCATGGTAGAGATGACAGACAAGTTGTATAATGATACAAGTTTACCATGGTAGAGATGACAGACAAGTTGTATAATGATACAAGTTTACCATGGTAGAGATGACAGACAAGTTGTATAATGATACAAGTTTACCATGGTAGAGATGACAGACAAGTTGTATAATGATACAAGTTTACCATGGTAGAGATGACAGACAAGTTGTATAATGATACAAGTTTACCATGGTAGAGATGACTGACAAGTTGTACAATAATGCAAGTTTACCATAGTAGAGATGACAGACAAGTTGTATAATGATACAAGTTTACCATGGTAGAGATGACAGACAAGTTGTACAATAATGCAAGTTTACCATGGTAGAGATGACAGACAAGTTGTATAATGATACAAGTTTACCATGGTAGAGATGACAGACAAGTTGTACAATAATGCAAGTTTACCAATGTGGAGATGACAGACAAGTTGTACAATAATGCAAGTTTACCATAGTAGAGATGACAGACAAGTTGTATAATGATACAAGTTTACCATGGTAGAGATGACAGACAAGTTGTACAATAATGCAAGTTTACCATGGTAGAGATGACAGACAAGTTGTATAATGATACAAGTTTACCATGGTAGAGATGACAGACAAGTTGTATAATGATACAAGTTTACCATGGTAGAGATGACAGACAAGTTGTACAATAATGCAAGTTTACCATAGTAGAGATGACAGACAAGTTGTACAATAATACAAGTTTACCATGGTAGAAATGACAGACAAGTTATATAATAATGCAAGTTTACCATGGTAGAAATGACAGACAAGTTATATAATAATGCAAGTTTACCATGGTAGGGATGACAGACAAGTTGTATAATAATGCAAGTTTACCATGGAAGAGATGACAGACAAGTTGTATAATGATACAAGTGTACGATGGTAGAGAGCTCAGACAAGTTGTATAATGATACAAGTGTACGATGGTAGAGAGCTCAGACAAGTTGTATAATGATACAAGTTTACGATCAGAGTACAACTGTTGAGAAAATAATATTTGTTTAATTTTCTGGAAAATGTGTCACATTGTCAATGACCATTAGATTAAATCATAATTTTGTCAGTCGAATGTCTCAAGTGTTTCAGAATATTCTACTTATTGCCTAGTCAACATTCTGGCAGAGAAGATGGTAGGTGTTTGATAAAGATAGCATCATAGATGTAAACAGAAATAGATAGGAGACGATAAGAGATCATCATAGACGATCAAATCTGATCATCATGTAACTTCATGTACGGTAACTGAGAATGTGTGTGATAATAATAATAATAATGAAGATAATAATACACTGTGCTGTGCAGTTCCCGGGGTTCTAACCGGAAGTCTCAGAAATAGTAGGACAAATGCCTTCTTAGGCATGTCGTAAAAGGCGACCACAATGAGGTTGTGTGTGGCTGGCAACTTGATCATACTAGAGACACCTCTGCTATATCAGGTCACGTGACAGGCTTCCTGTTTGAAGGCTAGATGCTGTAGTAGTTCCATGCTTTCATTTTTCCATACAGAAATAGAACAACATTTGGTCAGCCAGTTATCACAAATCTGGTCATCATTTAGTTTGTATTGTTCCATGACTCAGAACAGTCACTTGTTGTTAGAAATTGATGCCAAATAGTAGGCCAGGTCGGATTTGTTAATCTCTTGACTAGATTCTGTAGACTTATTTCAACTAATACCTTCTTTGATATGTACTAATACTGAATGAATACTGTAGATTATTCTTAACTAACGGTTCTTTCTCCTGCACTCTGCTTTTATTGTCTCTCAGTTATTGGTCTTGAACAGAATAAGTTATTGTCCTTTATCGTGGATATAATATAAATTACAACTTTTGTTTCATGAATGTGTGGTTATCTCTGACCTCATGTGAGCTCATGTGGAATGCTTTCGCCTTTCTTCTATGTAACAACATTATTACGTCATTCTAGAGCAGAGGTGGGCAGTACATTCGCCAACTGACACGTGTTTGCGGATTTGTAACAAATTTGCTTGCGATCCGGATCCTTGAGCCTGGCATGATATTGAATAAAAATTTGATTTTTTTAAAAATTACCAAAAAAAAAAAAAAAGATCGAATTTTGCTTTTCTGATCATATTCAGTTCAATTTGACATTTGAATCCTTGAAAGATCCATTTAAATTCAACTTTGAAAATTCAACTCAACAACTTATCAAGTTGCTGCTGTGCTTGGAAAATCGTAATTCGAAGCTGACATGCTTATGCAAAACCTGCAGGTGCACCTTGAAGATCATCTCAAGGGTTGTTCAGTCACTGAGATGTGAGAATATCTTCTGAAAGATGACGAACTTCCTAAATTGAAACTGGCCGTGTCCTATTTACTGTCCATCTTTGGCTGGACGTGGCTCAGTGTATCCACGTTCTCCTCAATATCTATGATCAAATCGACAGATCTCGAATAAGAGAGGACAATTTACTGTTTACAGGCCTCGGGTTTCCCTTCCTTATGTGTTATAAATGTTTATACAATACCTAAACCTACCCTCTGTCCTGCTCTTACTGTTCTAAGTCTACTATCATTTACTGGACACAGTATTAAGTCTTGTTGGACTGGCATACACTGTAATATAGGGGAACAACAGAAGTGATTGCGTCATTAATAGGCTGAACTGCCCATGGTAAACTTCCGGTGTTATGTATTGAGGTTCGCACTAATGACCTTGTCATCGAAACATCATTTTTTTGGTGATACGTAGATGGCAGGGAGGATAGTGTGATTCGCTTGCATAGCTAGGCGGGGTTGTCGCACGGAAGGTCCAGGGTTCAAATCCTGGGTAAGCCACTCATGTCTGTTGTCTAGTGTTCTACTTCTTTATTTCCTACGAGTGCCTGATAACATACCTTTATGTTTGTCTCATATTAATTGTCTGTGATGTTGTTGTATGTGTCTGTGTGTTGATATGGTGTCTGCCTGAGATGTTGGTGTCTGTGGATGTTGTATGGTGTCCCTGGTGTTGTTTGTATGTCGGTATGATCTATGTTATGTTGTATGGATGTCCTATGTTGTTGTATGATGCTATGTTGTTGTATGATGTCTAGTTGTTTGTATGAGTGTCTAAGTTTGTTGGTATGATGGTTCTGTATGTTGTTTAAAGAAGAAAGTAAAAGCGGTCGTACTGCTCACGATGTGTCTGTGACAAATTATGTCCTATAACTATTGTAAATCATATATACTTGCTGGCACCCACAGCAATATCTCATTATTTAGGTAGCGGGGAGTGGGTTAATAATGATTGGGTTCTTACAGACCTCCAGACACACAACACGACATCGCTAACTAAGATCCCTCCAC
>JAMPIV010010270.1:0-95901 GCA_024509875.1 Oreohelix idahoensis
GGATTTGTTCAGGCACCACCAGATATGCCCACACACTGCGTCATAGACAAACCTTGGGCCATACATTTCCTGTGACTTGTTTGCCATTTTTCACAGTCCACAATCCTCCTGGGTAGGTTAGGTGGGCGATGGAGGCATATCTGACAGTCACCCGTCAGTTACCTTCCTAACAGAAGTCCTCACCTGTAGACATGCAGCATGATGAAGAGGGTTTTTTCCTCCCACATTCATCAGTCTTGTGGTTGCTCATCTTACAAAAATTTGCACCACTTATCTCCCTGTTTGTAGGGTTTCCTTTTCCTGAGTCTGAGGGTTTCTTCTGTCCTTATTATCAAAATCTTTGACTCTATTATCTGTGTGGTTGATCCATCTGGTTTTCAAAATCGGTATTCTGCGGTGGTGGCTTTTATCCATCTACCTGCTTCCTTTTTGTTCCTATCAATTCAGCTTGAGCTGCTTGGTATCTCTCTGCACATTTCAAAATGTCTTCCAGCCTCTCTGCTCCTTGTTCCATAAGGAATTTCCTCATTTCTTGAGACATGGAATCTTTCACTTGCTCTAACATAACCATTTCTTTCAGATCCTCGTAGGTTTTCTGATACTTACCTAAACTACTCCATTTCAACAAATACGTTTCTAGCCTAGCTGAGAACTGGTTATATGTTTCTCCAGGTAGAGGTTTAGAAGTTCTAAATTTCTTCCTATATGCCTCAGAGTTCTTTTCATACCGGATCAGTAAGGCTTGCTTTAGTATTTCATAATTTTCCTGATCTTCTTTGGGGAGTTTCAGAAACACATCATATGCAATACCTCTCAATCCCTGGGATAACTTTAGACTCCATTTTTCCTTTTCCAGTCCATATGTAGAGGCTAGCCTTTCATACCTATCCAGGTATGACTCAATTGCGTCCTCCTTTTCAACAAATGGATCTAGGTGGAAGTTCATGGCTCCATTTGCCATGTTCTGAAAAGAGCTATTCTCAGAATGAGGTGAGCTATTACCATGGGTGCTAGTCCCAGCCTGAAGTTCAAGTTCAAGCTGTCTCATTTTCAGCTCATGGTCTCTCTCTGCTTGTAACCTCCTTTCTTCTCTCTCAGCCTCTGCTTGTAGCCTCATCTATCTCTCAGCTTCTAATTTCTTGGCTTCTCTTTCTGCATCCAATTTCTTGGCTTCTCTTTCTGCTTCTAATTCTAATTTCTTGGCTTCTCTCTCTGCTTCTAATTTCTTGGCTTCTCTCTCTGCTTCTAATTGCTTTGCTTCTCTCTCGGTGTACTTTTCACATTCCGTCGTGACATACCGGATCAGAGCGTCACCATCCATGCCAAGCTCTTTTCCCACCTGCAGTGTAGCAGACCTAAATTTGACCAAGTCAGCCATGATGTATCTGTAGTCTAGTAGGGCAAGTGATCTTACTCAAACTAATTTACTACAATATAATTAACTTAATTAAAATTAAAGTTAATTAAACTGACTTCACCATATATGAAACAGCTTTCTTTATCTGTACTCAATGGTACTCCTAAAAAATTATATATTTCCTACTATGTTAACTCTTTCCAAAAATTTTCAAAAAAAAAAAAAAAAAAAAAAAAATTTTCTACACAGCAGAAATAGAAAGTTGGCTCAGGAATATCAAAGATATATCCCGCAGACGAGCCCCCACTGTAGCGGGAGGTTATTTAAAATATTTATTATGTAAAAGTATGCCAGTAAAGAGTTCTGGTCTTACAAGTAATACCCCAGTCTTAGAAATAAGCACTGGTGTATTGTTATCATAAAAATAGTCAGACTGTGAAAACCCTGGCCCAGTTGGTAAGAAGTAGTACCAGGATTTAAGGTGTCTCCTCCCTGTGACTATCTTATGATTACTTATATTCTAGGGGATAATAAAATGAACATTCACTGTGACCACAAATGTAATAAGTGAATAATTCCTCAGGTACAGTTAAAAATATTTTAATATTTACACTAATATTCTATTTCTACTAGTTGGAAAAGAGTATAAAAATATATATATAAAAGTATTCACACAATTACTATTTTTGTCTGTTTAGACTTCAAGATCTTGAATATTACAGTTACTGCAATCACGGTTTTTTAGTTCTTTGACTTTACAAATAACTGTCATCACTTGACTGTTTGAATATTAGGTTCACTATGGCTGTTTTCATAAATGGGTGGTCAGTGTCTTAACTACCACTTATCTTATCACTTGATGCTGCTGAAACTGTCCTTTGCTGATATCAGACTTGGTAGGCCCAACAGTAGGGATGCCGATGACCAGTTGAAGTTCACTCTTTGGGGTCCTGCACTTTTGTGGGATTGCCTCGGATGAACTACACCGGCTTCTGATACTGGACAGTCTGGTTTGAGTTATTTCATGGAACCTGCAACATATCAGCCTTGCTAGTATCTGGCTAGACTTGTAGCTGACTAGCACAGATGTCAGACCAGTCAGTCATCAGATGTCACCGTTATACAATCATAGTAAGTAAGGACATCATTTCAGTGATATAGCATTAATATTAACATTTCAATTAAGTGTAACTGACTAGCTCATAAGTCAGACAAGTCAGTCATCAGGTGTCAAAGTTCTACAGTCATAGCAAGTAACATCAATTCAATGATATAGAATTAATATTAACATATCAGTAATAAACATCATCTGGTTTATTCCGCTCCTATACATCCTTTCATATGCTATAACTTGATCCTTTCAAATCTTTCATATCAAGTACAAATTCAAATACTGATGCTATCTTAGCAACTACCCAAAATTAATACATAAAATAAATAAAGTGAGTGACCATGTGATCAGGTTGCTTTCTACTGAAACTGGCTGTAGAACCCTCCAGTTTACCAGCTGTAAATGGGTACAAAGTTGTGCGCTCGAACTAGGGAAGGCAAAGGCAGCGAGGAAGGGGACTAGTCACCTTAACCTCGTAAACTGGGATCTTCCATGATGAAGTTTCTAACACTTCATTTCCCTATGACAATCTCTGCCATGGGACTGCCTTTATCTTCGTAAGCGATAAAGCAATATGATAAGTATATCTTCATTAGACTCTGGGTCTATTTGTGATTAATTTTTGTACAAGCATCACTCATCCATAATGCACATGAATAAATCATATTAAAATAATAATACGTTATATCAATGAATATTATACAGGCATATTTTGTGAATTCTGTATGAACCTGAATAACAACAAATATTATACACGGTAGTTATCATAATTTCGCTTACCCTCAGACTTCAGATACTGGACTTAAAAATGTTTCTGGCGATCCGCTCACAATTCATGGGTAGTGGCGAAACTCTGCCTCCAGTCTGTCTGAACCCTCTTTCGTTGTCCGTGTTCTAGTTTACCGGTACGCTTTATATTACGATAGCGCGGACGTATCGGAGAGTACCGACGTCACAAGCTTAGACCTAAACCTAAAAAATCCTTCACGAAACAGTGATTTCGCCGATCTGTGCGTCAACCGAATTTTTGCCTTTCTCATTCTCGGCATATATAATATCCATATTGTTCCATCTTATCTAGTTTTATACAGCTGATAAAACTCTATCTTCCTATCCATGTAAATTCCCCGAACTGTTATTTGTTGATTTTAATATTTAGAACAGAAGTGGGTTTACATGCTTTTAGCGTAACTGTGGGCAGCCGAAATACGCATATATCTCCGTAAATGAGAACTTCCTACCGTTCCATCTTATATGCAGTTATACACCATCCTTCCCTGTACTGAAATGTAAAATCCTTTTCATACGGATTCCCTTCTGTTTTTATTTATCGTTGGCGATTTCCTCTGTCCGATATACATTTCGCTGATACGCCGCCATTTTGAAAGCGGTCACTCGATCGTAGATGGGTTTATAAATCTAACTGAACCCATTTGCAATGACTTGAAACCAATTTTGCGACAGGCGCTAGCATATGTATATGTTGTATCTCATTCTGGCAAAATTAGGCTACGTTATTGTTCAGTAAATAAAGGGGATAATTGCAATTAGAGTGTGCCTTTATTAGTGTCAACTGTTCGTAAAGCCCTTAGCGTGTACGAGTCTTGTTGTTCCTGTCCTGCATAAAGTTCAGTGGTACTTTTTGAATTTGTATTGTGTTGACATACTATACAACATCATACGTTTGACACCAACGAAACAGTTTTATTTGAGACGATTGGCGCTTTTGCTTCGCATCATAACAGCCAAATGCGGGGGAGGACAGTGAATATAACCTGACACGTTTCAGTGTTAAGACACTGTGTAAATTCACTGTAAGAAATCGTATGCTAAAGATAACACAACCAGACCTTGCCAGAAGTTAGTATTCAGAATTCCATTTTATCAGGCCGGACCTTTTCTTGGAAAATCTTGACGGACTTACAAAACAGCCCAGGAAATCTCTATCATTTAACAAGGAAAACGGGACTGAGGAAACTGAAAACACAGAGTCATAGAGGGAATTATCTTCTTAAAGTAATGACCCCCAAGAACACGTGTAAGAGGCCGATTCAAGTGCCTTAACTTTATTCATCGGAGCAAAAATTCTGTACGCCAGGATTGGCGAGTTGGTGGTACCAGGAGGGTATTAATCTATGGAACAAAGTGAGGGTAGACGTTGACTGACGTAGAAACCCGGGATCAGCTTGGCAATTACTCCTTGGTTTTTCTGGGAACGTGCTGCGCCTTTAATCTTGACCACAGACGCGAGAACTCCAGTGACCTATCTGCATAGAATCAAAATCATCAGCGGGAGAAGAACCTACCAGTGGCAGATAAGTGAAACCCATAAGCTGTCACCTGAACTCCTTTATAAACTTTTATCCCATCAAAACAGTGATGATACCATACGGAAAACATTATTCATTCTTTTAAACCCTTGTTAAAACTAAATGATTATTAAATTTGTTATTTGTAATTATACAAATTTAACTTCGGTTTAATCATTCTGAATGTACTGCATGTTTGTCTCAGTCAATTTACTAAACACACTCTAAATAGAGCTATACCTTAACAATAAGAATTACACTGAGTAAATCAAGGTGGGGGCTTGAAGAGCTAAATAAATAATTGCTTAATCTTTCACAAAAAATACCGAGCTGCATGAATCGGGCGCAAATTGTTACTCCAGTCTTTTGCCGCTTTGTTCTGGAAGCAGACTTACAATTCCCATTTAAAGCCTGTCTCAGCTTGTGTATTATTGCTTGATGGTTCTGTCTGGATATTACAAAGTACATCCACTGTAAAGGAAGTCTGTTGGTGCCTACAACTCGTTATCTACTTCGAGCCATACCACGATTTCCAGCCTGGAGTTGCAGATTATGTAAACCCGGTCTGATGGATGCAGATCATCATCTAAATAAGATAGGTGGAAGCTAGTTCCACTGTACAGCTAATCCAGCCAAATCTAAAGTCATAAACACCACACATCCTAAAAACAAAGAAACATTTAAGGGTGATATATAAAGGACATTTGTAAAATAAATGAATTCTACAGTCTCGAGTTAGTGATTATAATATTAGTAAAGAAAGTAATTGACATTATCTCGTTACATTTACCATATTATTCTTTTATGGAAAAGTACATTCTATATTATTTATTTAATGTTGTAAATACCATTTGATTTTTTTTGAGAATTCCTGACCGAAAAAATAAATCGGTAGAGGACAAATAAATTGTAAATAATTTCAGTCAGTCTTGCTTAATTCTTATTAAGTTAATATTCTGTATTGAGATTTATTACATATAATTAATTCAATTTTCCTCTAGATAACTAGCCAATAAAACAAAAGTATATTCATTAATCAATGTGGGATCTAGAGAGGTAACAGATAGATCTTCAGTACCCCACACTATCATCATACTTGAAGATTTACATAGCTTGACCCCACTTTTGATGTCGATACACCCTTGCTCCTTTCAGAGAAGGGGGTATTTCTTGTAAGACCAGTCTCTTACCTGGCACTATCCTGGTATCATCTGATACACCTTTGTGTCCAGGAAAGTCTTTATTTTAATAACATCCAAACTTATCGCGACATCTGGGGGCTTGTCCCGGATTTTTAATTTATACCCTGGGGCCTTTACTTGAGATAGTTAGAGTAAAAGTAGAAATAAAGTAATAATATAATAAGATAAAGAAAGTCAATAAATAAAATTAACCTAATTGTGGTGAGTCGATGGGCTGTTAGTGGTGTTAGTTAATTAAGTTTATATTTTAATTTAGCGATACCCTATTTAGTTTATAATTTGTATAAGATTGCAAGAGAATGGCAGACTTGGCCAAATTTAGGTCTGCTACAATGCAGGCGGCAAAAGATTTTGGCTTGAGTAGGGATTTTCTTATTCAATATGATACTACTGAATGTGATAAATACATAGAAAGAGAAGATAAAAAGATGGAAACTGAAAGAAGATTACAATTAGAAGCTGAAGATAAAAGATTAGAGACTGTAACCTCATCATACCAGTATGTAAACAAGCTGACCTCTCGGTTAAAAACTGGCTGGAAACTAGCAAACGATAATCTGAGGAAAGCCAGAAAGAAACATGCTGAGTACTATAATACGAAGACGAAGGATAGAGAGCTAGCTGTGGGGGAGAAGGTGCTTCTTCTATTACCCGGCAGCAGCAATAAACTTCAGATAGGCTGGCAGGGCCCATACACTGTTCTAGAAAAGGTATCTAGAACTAACTATAAGATAGACAAAAAGAGAAAGGAAAACGTTTATCATGTGAACCTCCTCAAGAAATATCATGAAAGGAAAGTGTTGGAAGGTGCACATTTGATGACCCTGGCCATAGCCACTGAAATGGGAAATGAACCTCTCACCTCTTATGAATACCCCTTGAAACCATGCGAAACTCCTGCACAGGTAAAAGTCAGTAATCACTTGACAAAAGGGCAGAGGGAGAAGATTCAGAAGGTTCTGGAGAATCATACAGACGTGTTAACGGACAAACCGGGGCACACCAACTTGTTGGAGTATGATATGAAATTGCTAGCCCCAACACCCATCTGTATGAGAGCCTATTCTATCCCATTCGCTAAGGAACAAGCTTTTAAAGGAGAGATAGAATATTTATTGCAAGAAGGTATTATCTCTCACAGTGAATCTCCTTACAGCTCCAGTGTGGTATTGTTGAGTAAACCCTCTGGGTAACATAGACTGTGTATAGATTACAGGAAACTGAATGCTCTCACAGAGAGTCAGGTGGATCCATTACCTGATACCAATCAACTGTTTGCCAGGTTGAATAAGGCAAAATATTTTTCTAAGGTTGATCTCAGTAAGGGATATTATCAGATCCCAGTGAAGCCTGAGATTAGACCTTATCTGGCCTTTAGCACCTCGGAAGGGCACTATGAGTATAATATGTTGCCTTTTGGATTGAAGAACGCTTCGAGTGTGCTTTCCAGAATGATGCGAAAACTATTGGATACCCTGAAAAATCCATGTATTACCAATTTCATGGATGACATCCTCATCGCCACTGAAACATTTGAGGAACATTTAGCTTCTCTAAATATGTTATTTGACAGACTCAGAGAAGCAAATAATTTAACTGCTAGACCCACTAAATGTTGTACTGGCTGCAAGGAATTGGAGTTCTTGGGACACACTGTATATCAGGGTAGTATGACCTCTGATCCTAAGAATTTAGAAAAACTACAGAGAGCACCCAGACCACAAACCAAGAAAGATGTGAGATCCTTTGTCTCACTATGTGGATTCTACCAAAAATATATCAATAATTTTAACTCTGTGTGTGCTCCTCTGACGGATTTGACTAAGAAACGCAAGCCAGACAGAATAGAGTGGTCAGCAGAATGTGAGCTGGCATATACTGAGCTAAAGCACAAATTCACCAGTAGGCCAATATTTAAAATACCAGATTTGAGTCAGGAATTCGTGGTGAGAACGGATGCTAGTAATGTGGATTTGGGAGCAACATTGTTACAAAGATCTCCATTACCAGCTGGAGAAATGAACAACGTTGCTTATGCTAGCAGCAAATTGAACAAAGCGGAGAAAAATTACTCCACAGTAGAAAAATAATGTTTAGCCTTAGTTTGAGCCATCAAGAAATTCCAAATATATCTGTATGGTAGGCATTTCGTGGTCCAAAGCGATCATCAGCCACTGGTTTTTCTTGCTCAGGCAAAACATGGTAATGCACGATTGCTAAGGTGGTCTCTTCTCATACAACCTTACTCGTTTACCATTTAAAACATTCCTGGATCGCAGAACGTTGGGGCAGATTTCTTAAGTAGGCACCCGTCTGCAGGAAACCAGGATAACACTAAGGCAGAGTGAAATTCAATTTAACGTAATATGACGTGATTGTAATACAGGCATGAAAGCTTCACTAGTGGTTCACGCTTTTTTAACGGGGGAGTGATAAATGTAGATGTTGGGACTGGTGTAGTAAAGTGTAACGATTGTCAACTCATTAAACCCAGCACAGTTTTGGTCATACAGGTCATCTTGTCCTGGAACGTGATGAGGCTCCGACAAGAATGTGAGTGTAGACAATGAGTGTGTATATGAATGTCAGAACGCGAATGGTAGAATGATTCGATAGAGTTGACAGGTTGGTAGTACATCACTCATACTCACACTGTTCGAATTCAAGAAGTACTGGAACTACGGTGGTCTTTTTATAACATTTAATGAGACGCACACTTGGACAGTACGTGTATGGTTACAGGAACAAATGTCGACATAGACAGCATAATGTTGATCACAGGCATATCATCTTAAGTTAGCATTCATGCTTGGCAAATATCATAATGGAGCATTCGTAAATAAGCATTCAGAGTTCCATCATGTAAATCATCTGGCTTTACTGACTGGGCACGTCAGACCATAACCAATATATAGGAAGGCTCCTAGACCTAACTTCGTCTAGCGAATTCCCTTCACGTAAAGTTCAATATATATATTTTCCATAAAGATATAGGAATCCCAGACATGGGTTCTCACATGTAGCAGTGATCTCTTGGTTCATCGAGCGATAGTACAGGCATCCCTTTTTCTCACTCGATAAATACAAAGTATATGAATTTCAACATGGCTGTGCTTCTCTCGTGAGCTCCACTCACTATTGGATACAGACCAAAATTGGTCATTCGTTAAATGTCCTCACTTCTTCATAGCTTCTATCATAGAGGTAATTGAATAATATCATATAATCTAGTGCTGATACATAGGAATGTCATCTTCCTTTGAATAAATATTCTTTTCAGAAGTACCACTGTGCATCTGCTTATCGACAACGCTGGCGAAGCCCAAGTTCATAATAAATTGTGGTTTTACCTTTCTATGCGAAATATAACTTTGCCATTCCTTGGCAAAAGAGAATAAACACTGGGGTAAAGTACATACAACATGTCTAAATGACTATCACTTTTCCCCATCTACTTATAGATCACTTTTTCGGCAAAAAGCCGGCTACAACAAAATTCGACATCCCGACAGGATGACAGCCATGAATCACACCCCTTGCTAGCGATACTTCCGCTGCATAGCCTTTGACCTTTTCTAACGACAACCAACATAGTTCGACTTAGAAATGTAAAGATATCCATATATAAGACAGACTCGTCCTACTCATACAAACACTACGTATAAATTCAGGCCATAGATATACTGAAGCAAGAACAATCTATTCCTACCCAGCCAAAGAATAAATCGCAGTAGGCCTAAATTCGTCCGCGGAGTCCGATCGAAGATGACGGAACTCCTTTCAAGGGAAGTAACTCAAAAATAAATGACTTCTCCTTAAGCACTTAAAAAGGAAATACTTTGTTTACAAAATATTTGCGAACATAATAAGTATATAAATGTATTATATTGCAAGATAGTAAAGATTGCACTTTACAGGGAGCTATGTCGTATTTTGAATCTGTCTCACAACACGGTCATATTTACCGCGCTCACTATAGGATAAATGCACCGATAGAATAAACAATCAGTACGCTCTTTTCTAGTATGTATAAAGAAACCTTTTTATCTTTGACAGAAAAGGCCTATTCTGTGTATTTGATAGGAAGGAGTTAATGTATTTCTCAAATAATAACGATATATTCAGGGAAATACATAACTATTATAACATCTGGGATATTGCTTAATAAGTAGGTACAAAGACGGCCTCATAATAGTAATTTATTTAAAGAGAAAAATTGGTTTTAGGGAGTACATCCACTGTAAAGGAAGTCTGTTGGTGCCTACAGCTCGTTATCTACTTCGAGCCATACCACGATTCCCAGCCTGGAGTTGCAGATTGTGTAAACCAGGCCTGATGGATGCAGATCATCATCTAAATAAGATAGGTGGAAGCTAGTTCCACTGTACAGCTAATCCAGCCAAATCTAAAGTCATAAATACCACACATCCTAAAAACAAAGAAACATTTAAGGGTGATATATAAAGGACATTTGTAAAATAAATGAATTCTACAGTCTCGAGTCAGTGATTATAATATTAGTAAAGAAAGTAATTGACATTATCTCGTTACCTTTACCATATTATTCTTTTATGGAAAAGTACATTCCATATTATTTATTTATTGTTTTAAATACCATTTGATTTCTTTGAGAATTCCTGACCGAAAAAATAAATCGGTAGAGGACAAATAAATTGTAAATAATTTCAGTCAGTCTTGCTTAATAATTCTTATTAAGTTAATGTTCTATATTGAGATTTTTTACATATAATTAATTCAATTTTCCCCTAGATAACTACGCAATAAAACAAAAGTATATTCATTAATCAATGTAAGATCTAGAGAGGTAGCAAATAGATCTTCAGTACCCCACACTATCATCATACTTGAAGATTTACATACCTAGACCCCACTTTTGATGTCGATACACCCTTGCTCTTTTCAAAGAAGGGGGTATTTCTTATAAGACCAGTCTCTTATCTGGCACAATCCTGGTATCATCTGATAAACCTTTGTGTCCAGGAAAGTCTTTATTTTAATAACATCCAAACCTCTCGCGACAGCCACTGTTGGATCACTACTGCAAAGCAGGGAAGGCAATCAGTGACAAATTTCCGGGATTGATTATAGAACCTGTCTAGTAATTCCCTATACTTGACTAGCATAAATTTCAGATTTACTGAAAGAATATTATCATAGTGTATTTATAGTAAGACTGAGCATACATTGCATTCATAAATAACAGTAAAACTAACTGTATAAATAATAATTGAATAATCGGATAAAGAAACAAATTTTTTGTAACTAAAGTAAAAGTAAATAAGAAGTTCACTTGGTGTGGCTAATTAAGTGGTGTAAACTTGTAATTGCGCATCTCCAATCCAACCTGCAAGTCTGGAAGGAAGAGCTGGAGAAGAGAGGGATGGTCATAAGCAGCTCTAAAACAAAATCCATGGTGATATCACGAGAAGAAAGAAAACATCAGATTAAGCTGGGAGAACAGGTCCTGGAGCAGGTCGACCACTTTAAATACCTCGGAGCTATTATAGACCGAAAGGGGGGGCATCAAAGAAGAGTTGGCCACTCGAAAAGCAGCAGCTGGGAGACTTTTTCAGGCCATAAATCGAGGATTCCTCAGCAAGAGAGAGGTTGGTAAGAAAACGAAGATGGCTGTATACCGCTCCACCTATGTCCCAGTCTTGACATACGGATGCGAGTCATGGGCAATGACTACAACCCATAAAAGCCAGATCCAAACCTCAGAAATGAGGTATCTGAGGAAGGTGGTTGAAGTAACAAGAAGAGACATGGTACGCAACCAGACGATACGTCAAGGCCTAAAATCCTACCCCCTACAGACCCAAGTAGAACAGTCCCAATTAAGATGGTTTGGCCATGTCTGCAGAATGGGAGAAGATAAGATACCACGACAAGCATGGGAAACAAAGAGCCAAGGATCCAGACCCCGAGGACGACCCAGAGTCCGCTGGGAGGACAACATTAGACAATCTTTGAAGGATCGAGGAATAGAATGGAACCAGGCCAGGAGGAAGACAGCCGATAGGATAGTCTGGCGCTCTCTCTTCCAAACCTCTACACCTCACGGTAGAAGGGGAACGACTAAGTAAGTAAGTAAGTAAGTAGCTATTGTAATTTTGTGTAACGTTGTAAACAGACGCTTTGCTCAGAATCCCCACACTTTTTATCCGAATGTCGCGAAGGAACTGGGCATGACAGGCCATACTCTGACAGATTTTTTGCTTAGTTCGGTTAAAACCGTTTAGGCGAAAGCAGAGAAAGCGGCTGAAAGGGATGAGAGAAGGATGGCCAGAGAGCTCGAAAAGGCCCAAGTCGAAGAGAAGAAATAGCAGAGGGCTCACGAAGCCACAGAAACAGAAAAGGAAAGGGCATTCGTTAAGGAGAAGGAACAGGCCGAGAGAGCATTTGCAAAGAAATAGGCCGATCGCACAAAGGCCGAAAAGGACACCGACAGAGCCCACGCTTTTAGGTTGAAGGAATTTTAGATCGAAGAGAGAAGAGTCCGTTCTAGTTCTAACAATGGCGGGTCTGGCAGTTCTCGAGGTAGCGATGGTAAAAATATCTCTCATGTCGTGTTGCCCAGTGCAGTTTCCTTCCAATTAGATGTCTACACTGAGGCTTCAGAGGAAATTGACATCTACCTCTCTAGGTTTTAATCCTTAGCAGCTACATATGGCTTGGAGAGGGAGAGATATAACATAAAGCTATCCCAGAGTCTTAGGGGATCTGCTTACGATGTGTTTCTCAAAATGCCCATGGAAGAACAGAACAACTACGACATGTTAAAGAAGGCTCTGCTTCAGCGTTTTATGCTTAACATAGAGACTTTTTGCAGTAAATTCCGTGATGGTAAGAGGCAGAAAGATGAATCGTTTAAACAATTTGCTAGACGACTAGAAACGTACCTGGAGAAGTGGGGATCTCTCAGAATTTCGATGAATCTTATGAAGGGCTACGGGAAATGAATATCGTGGAGCAGTTCAGGGACTCGCTCACCCCTGACATGAGACGGTTCCTGGTGGAGAACAAGGCTGAAACTCTTGATCAGGTGGTACTGTTTGCTGAAGTACTGTTGCTAAAGTACAGGTGGTACTGTTTGCCAGTCGGAAGTGAACCCATCTAAAAGGCGCCAACACGATAATCACCCCAGACAAAAGGATCACCCAGATAATGACTCCAAAAGTACGGACAACACAACACACAAAGCCGCACAGCAACATCAACCACAGGATCACCAGAGGCAGACAAAGCAATTCAGCCCAGGGAAATGGAAAACGATATTGTAAAGCGTGCACAACGGAAACACATTTTACATCGGATTGTAAGAGGCCGAAAACAGGCCCGTATAATTTCGCATGCCTGATCAGGAGGCCGATAGGGAACTATGACCCCTAGGCATATGAACAAAACCCTAGTTACCCCTCTATTACTGAGCAAGTAACCGTTGGTAACCAAACCATACGGTGCTTATATGACTCGGGTTTAGAATACTCGGTTCTAGTTTCCCCATCATTAGTGAAGGCCCACCAATATACTGGTGAAACTAGATATACAAGGCCTCGGAAGATTATAAAGCCTATGCTTCTTCCTATTGCGGAAATTGATGTCTCAACCCGATACGTACCGGGAAAAATCAATGCCGCAGTTTTTGACGATTTAGTCTACGCTCTCATTTTAGGGAGGAAATATGTCTTCCTTGGGGATCTTTCGCAGAAATCAAGGTCTACACAAGAGAAAGAGAACACAGGACACGCCCAAGCGGCCCATGAGCTCTTATCTCTAACCAGTCCGAATATTTCGGAGCTGAAGCAGGCACACAGGGCCAATCAATCCCTAACGCCTTGCTTTTCTAAGTTGTATGATAATTACACTTATACTTCACAGGGAGCATGTTACATGGAGAAAGGTTTGGTGTATAGGCGGGTGGGGAACAAGAGACAGTTAGTTGTCCCGTTACCCTGTCGCACCCGCTTAATGCAGGAAATGCATTTAAAGGTTCATATCCCCTGGTAAAACATGTCTCCTTGAAATACATCTGGCCAGGTCTGCAACACGATATTCGACAGTTTGTGCGAGATTGCTCTGTTTGCCATAACCCGAAAAACCAGAAGGATACGACTACGAAGAAAGAGTTTGAGCAGAGTATCCAACACCCTACATTCGATAACTCGTACCTCAACACGAAATTTCTGTGTAGTACTCTGAAAGCAGAGTTACTTTCAGCGACAAAAGCGCAGAAATTTTATCTCGACAAGGCATTACTCGTAGTTGCCTTTAGTTTGTTATCCATTTCTCCCTGCTTTGCAAGGAGCGGCTGAGATAATATTGTCAATACCATTATACACTCCATGTTGCTGTATGCATATCATTTGCAAGAGTGTGGCAAAGCTTTGCTAAGATTAGCGCAGATTACAGACATTCACACGGTGGAATCGAAAGACTGTTGAGTTCACTTTCTTCTTGGTGTTAGTAAGTGTTTGCCAAAGTAATTGTTATGGTTATCAAAACAGGCAATAGGACGGGACGTTGAATAAACTCAATAACTGATCCATCTTTGAGGACGAAGACATCATTTAATTTTGTACAGAACATAATAGCTCCACTTATATAACTCCAGTATAACTGCATATCGACAACCTCCGGTCACACCGTCACTGTAATATGAAATGCTGGCTACACAGTCCTTCTAAGTCCAGAAACACTGTCATCTCATTGCAAATTGTTTATTTTAATATTACGTCTCTCAAACTCGATTACAAATACTCCCTGAACATTCGCAAATCATATGGACATCTCACAGAAGACTCTTGATGCCATAGAAGAATAAAATACGCAAGGACACACTTCAACATCAGGAACATATATCAAACATGTCCTCACTCCACGAAACACTCAGAAAAAGTCCCTAGCAGATGATTTGCACACTTCTACTAATTTATGTATACTTCTGCTCAAAAACCAATATCGTTAAGACGTCATATCATCTTACGGTGTAACTCCGTAAAAAGTAACTTTTGTACGAGCCCATCATAGCTCCCCATAAGGACAACACTGTAGTTGTCTAAAATCACTTGTAACATTATTACCCCCTCCCCTCGAAGAAGAAAAATGAAATTTTTCTTACTAGGGAAGGTATGAAAAAAGTATGGAGTGACGTAGGGTATTATCATGGATAGTCGGCAGTATCAACATAGTACTCGTATAGATCTGAGGTTTGCCAATGTGGTAGGCAATTTAACACTATAAGTGTGGACAATGGTATGTAAACCACAGCCACTGTGTAAAGCAATGGGCAAACCATTTAACACAAAAAGTGAGGTTGCCATTATCAAGTGTTCACACCCCTGTACACACTTCAATAAATGTCACTTACATTCATCAAACAGTTAAGTTGCATTCTTGTCCAGTCATGTCACAGTTGTCAAATGACTGACTAAACTGTCATAGTCAAATCAAAATGTGATAACAATGAACACTAAGTGTTAACATATCAAACTATCATAGTGCATAATCGAATTAAAGTGAATAAAATCAATGCTTGGAAATAATTGAAGCATAATGGAAAAATATATTTTAGCCATGTAAGTATATGCTTTAAGTGTGACTTAAAGATATATAAGTGTAGTATTTTGATAAAATGATGATAATGTTGTGTTATATATACTGAAGCACATTAAAAATGCACCACCTGTATAATCCAGGAACAGAGTGTGAAATGTAAATATAAGTGTTTACAAGTTTACATATTTGGAATCTTTATTCATTTTCCTATGAATCCATGCTGGTCATTAATTTGTACATTTGATTTTTATGAAATTCATAGCATTCTGTGCAGGCAAGGGAGAAAACCAAAAATGCAACAAATAAAAAAATTCATTTACACTATCCTCAGTATCTGTTATGTCCACCGTGTGCTTGCAAACAACCTTAGCAGCGGCTCTGCATGGAACGCACAAGTCTCTGAAGGAAATTCCGGGGAATCAAGTCCCATTCACGTGTAAGAGCAGCTTCGAGATGTTGCAGATTAGCTGGAGAACCTTGCCTGTAAACTCTACGTCCAAGC
This sequence comes from Oreohelix idahoensis, assembly GCA_024509875.1. NCBI lineage: Eukaryota > Metazoa > Mollusca > Gastropoda > Stylommatophora > Oreohelicidae > Oreohelix > Oreohelix idahoensis. Next base: position 16,061 of record JAMPIV010010270.1, read on the forward strand.
TCGTCCCACAGATGTTCTATAGGGGATATGTCTGTTGATAGGGCAGGCCAATCAATCGTCACAATGTTCTGCTGCTGTAGATATTGCTGCGTAATGCATGCGGTGTGCGCACGTGCGTTATCCTGCTGGAGAAGCTGCAAGTCTGGATAATTTGTGAACGCAGGAGCAACCAATGCATCCAGAACCTCATCTCGATATGTCACAGCATTAACATTTCCACGGAAGACGTGAAGAGGCAAGCGATGGTGAAAACTGAATCCTCCCTAAATGAGAATACTGCCACCTCCAAATCGGTTGTGCTGACGAACACAGCAATCTGCAAAGCGCTCTCCACACCGTCGCCAAATCTGCATACGTCCATCAGCAAAAGATATGTTGAATCTGCTCTCGTCTGTGAATAGGACAACATTCCACTGCAGTCTAGTCCATCTGACATCTTGTTCTGCCCATTGCAAGCGCTGCTGGCGATGTCTGTGAATCAAGTTTGGCCCAACATAAGGTCGTCTTGCAGTAAGGCCTGTATCTCTGACTCGTCGTATGACTGTTTTTGGAGAGACTTGCCCACGTCTACCCACTATTGCTCTTGCTTTTTGACTTGCCGGGAGAGAACGATTCCTTAGGTGACTCAGCACAATATGACGATCTTGCGCAGGGGTAGTAACTCGTGGTTGGCCACTCCGAAGTCTATCCAGGGCACTGCCAGTGGTTCCGTAACGTTCATTGAGACGTACGATAGTGCTGTGGTGGCAATTCATCCTTCTGGCTATGGCCCGCGAGCTCATTCCAGTCTCCAACATACCAATGGCTCGTTGGCGGTCGTTTTTAGATGGTCGTGGAATTTCAAGCACATGTACTGGGTGTTTTGTCTCAACGGCCTTTTTATACCGAGTATACTGCCACAACGCGTACACATTTTCAGGGTCATAGCTGTTGGGAATCGTTTTGCACGTGTAACTTTCATTGTTTTCATATAGCCTGTACACAAACCCGTGGGTTGAATCATGCACTTTCTATTCCAGCAGCCATTCGCTCTCTACCTCATGACAAACACGGGGAAAATCCATTCCCACACTTTTTTTTCCAGCTTCTCCATCAGTATATATAATAGTGGTGCGTTTTTAATGTGCTTCAGTATATATTGTATTTTTACACCACAGCTAAGCACGCTGGAAGAAATTGGTGCTTGTAAACAATTAGAGTATCCAAGTGTAAAACTAGACTGAGTATTGCAGTGAAAAGTGTCAAGCAAACACATCTCTTAAACATAATTAATTATATTAAATGATCGAGTCTGTGGATTCGGTAAGCAGTGTAAAGTCACTTCCACTGTCTATAGAAATGAATCCACGCATAACACCTGTAAAAGGAAAGGAACGAGCCTAACACACAGATAGGGCCTAAGTAATTACCACCTCTGGCGAGCTCTAAGCCAGTATACAACACAGACATAGATATGGAATAAAATACAGGAAAAGAAAGTTTCCACAAATATAGTTAATTGGAGCCTTACCCAGTTCACCACACTGCACCACAGCTACAGAGCTAATGTGTATTTATTACTTGATTGATTGATTACCTTACATTGTTGAGTAATCTTTTAAGTCACAGGAATAAATATTCAATTGTCTTATTTACAATTTTCACAGCTGACAAAGAAATCAGACATGTCTCGCGAGTTTGGACAGAAATGCTGGAAAAATACGGATCCATTGTCAAATTACGGCTTGTTAGACCAACAGTCTTGATCAGCGATCCTAAAGATATAGAAACCCTCTTCAGATCTGAAGGAAAGTACCCAAAACCTTTCAAATTAAATATTACCAAAGTCTACGCTGAGCGCAATAACTTTAAATATATGTTACCCGACTTGTGAGTATACCTGTGTCAATATAGCATATTTTCTGTGCCCCCATAGGTCTTTGATGAGACAAAAAGAGAATATAACTACTGCTCACTCCGGCATGTCATACACATACATGGTTGTGCATGGGTTAGCAACCTCAACGTGTAAAAGAAATAGCTGCAAGAGCATGTTAAATGCTTTGTGCAGGCTCCCATCAAGGGGATCAGCTGCAGTTGTGGAACCATGATTCAAAGAAGCAAAAAGGAACATGATGAGATTTGTTCTGACGTAAATTTGAACATCACCATTTTCACATTTATTTGTCATCAATCCTCGATTTCCACCAACTATAGAAACCACTTCTGCAAGAGTAAGTGAATATTTTGTACAGGCTTCCTGCAAGCGAGCCTGCTGCAGTGGTGGCTAAGGCTCCATAGGGAAGGAAAAAGAAAATGATGATTCCATGTGCATGTTGCTGCAGTCGTATCTCAAACTCCGTAGTTCTAATGAAAGATAATCTTCATGTATAGTATTATTTTAAAGCATAATGCAGTCTTACAGATCTCCGTTGTTATGCTTATAATTCTTGATGTCTATCCAATTGTTATACACCTTCATGTGGAGCGGCTGTATCTCTGATTTACATGTTGGATTTTAACTTATAATTCATTTTCCATGAGTAATTTAGACTTCTTTGATAACTTGTTACAGTTTAGTGTTAAGATCATGCGACGAACAGAATTCTTGCTTCTCGCGGCATAGTTCAAAACCTTCGATGCACCCAGTTGTAAATTCTTACACAACTCTAATCTTGAAGCAGCGAGAAAGGTGTTGTCACCTCACCTCATAAAGCTGAACATAGAATTGTGAAGTCTCTAACACTCCACGCGCCTACGGTAGTATGGGGTTACCTTTACGTTCGTTTTGACTGAAACAGACTTCTTTGATAACATATTATAGTTTAGAATTACAGTATTTGATAGACTGTTACAGTAAAAATTATTTAATAACTTGTTACTGTGTACATTCCCTTAACTTTTTACGGTTTACATTTTATGCCAAGCTGTTATAGTTTATAAGTATCTCATATGTTGTTGTCGTGGAGTGGATAATCATTATGATTTGACGAGTTAGAGAACTCTTGTGTACTGCAAGAATAGTAAGAAGAACTGGATATCACTAGATGTGATGTTGAGTAGCTTTAGGCACCCTGGATGTAAGACGTATTTAAATTATCTCTCTTATTCAAGTCCACTCACACTCTTATTTTCTTAAGGGCACACCTTCTCGCAGCCTTCCTACTAGAAGAAAGATCTATAAGAATGAATGAGTCAGATGAGACTAAATAGTAGGAAAATCGAGGAGTTCTGAGCCAGCAACTTCTAAATGTTCAAAATGTATTTCTGAATATGAATAAAAATAAAAATAAAACATGTATCTCAGCAAAACAAAAATAGATCAAAATCAAGCGAACTATTCAACAAATAACAGGGCATGTACATCACAATTTCACAGTGCACAACAGACAATATGCCACTAGACTTATTAAATTAGCCCAGGTAGCACATTGGAAAAGACACAAAGCCTCTAATCCTCGGTGGAGACAGTTTTACACTCCTATACTCCGACTGCCTGAGTCTATATAGAGATTAGAGAATCCTTGGAATGCATGGGTACCTAAATTGTAGTACTGTTGACGACGTTTTTAGTGAGGTAGTAGATGCCACAATGTGCTGGTATATGCCTGCAGCTGTGTGCTAAAACGGTTTGTGCATGTACTTTCGTGCCCTTCTTTCTCTCTTTCATTGTCCTATTGTTTGGGTGCACTTTTCATAACCGCCGTTCTCTCCGGCAGTATCTGTTCATTTTCCCCATTCATCGTCCTATTATTTGACATATTTTACACACTACATCTTTTGCTCTGAGCCGCTACCATACATATTTACGTTTCGCCAGGTGAACTGTAGTATTATTGAGATTAATAGAACAGGTCAACGGATAATACTCTTATCCCTTCAGTTGTCTAGCCACCTTTGTAAGAGACGGTCACGGGTGATCCAAGGTGTTCGTGACCCTCCCTAGAACAATACAACACGGCAGGGTATGGAAATAAAGCCATATTGTTTGTCTACGCTGCCGGCGATCCGTACCTGACTGTCTGGCGGAGGCACGAAAACACAGATGATAATGAGATAATAGTTTCTGCTGGGCCATCTCTGTATCAATATTACAGATAATTTGTCTGGGGGAGACCATATGATGGGAACGCGTCTATACAGAAAATAAGTTTGTTTGTGAGTTTTCATAAAGATGCAATCGGAAGTATTACCGCCTTTTTAGAAAGAGGTCACGCGTTGGAACTTAAAATTTGATATTTAAAAACACGCGGAGAATATTATGATTTAACATCCAGACGTATTTAGTTCGAAAGAGCTTACCATTGGCTTAATTTGAGAACCAGAATAGACTTTGACTTTCATTGGCATATTCGTCGGAAATACAATCTGAGATATGAACTGAGAAATGGAAATATAATTTAGCGAAATAGGAGTCACAGATCAGACTGCATCGTCACGTCATATTAGCAATTCCCGGAAGCCAGAGAAGGATCGGACTAAGAATTCCAAAATTATAAGTGACAGATCGAAGTATTTCAGCAACATTAAAACTTAAAAGTAAACCCGCACTTTTAAATGCCAAGACTGGAAACTTAAAGGACCAGGATCTAAGTATTTTGGCAACTTTACAACTGAAAACTAAACCAGCATTTTAAAATACCAAGACTGGAGACCTAAGGAATCAGATCATCCGTCATAAGTGGAATACTCAAATTTCCAGACCAAGTGATTCGAAAGCACCTAACCTAAGTTTCTGTGTCTATTCAAAACTGTGCCAGGAGATTGTATTCCCAAAAGTTACTTTGGGGTAAGTGTAAACATTTATTGTACAAATGTGAATTTGACATGTTATCTTGCTAAGTGGTTATATACAAGGCTGGCAACCTCAACATATGAAAATAATATATTCATAAACCACTACAGCAAGCGATGCTGATCGCTTCTGGCTTGTCGTACAGAAAACCAAACACAGATGTGACCCTAGACTCCGAGTGGAGCAGTGATGAGTGATGATTACATCACGTGTGTCTAAAGTCTATAATATCATTTTGTGAGATATATGTATTTTGTTAATTTTAGTTCATGCACAAATCATTGCATTCGTGCTGTCCAAGCACTATTTTCCCAGTTTGATACCCAGAAGAATATTGAAACGAAATTGATTTCCCATAAGAATTAATGAAAATCAAATTAATTCGATATCGAGGTCCACAAAGTTGAATAAAACTAAGTAAAAAGTGATTAAAAATAAAAAAAATTACAGAGTTAAAAACATTTATTAACTACCTATATTTATAATCAGAAATAATGAACTTAAAATAAATATTATGTCTCTAATGCACTTACGAAAAAGAAAAAAAACACACATTATTTTAGGACTTTAATCGCTGCTACTTCTGCTGCTTGTGGCCACAGATGTCACGGCGGAGCTGTCTTCATCATTATACGACTGGTTGGCAGAAGGTATAGAAAACTTTTTTTTCCTGGCTACAGAAGTAGAAGGTTCAGCTATTTGGTGAATGGCGGCAGAAGATATTCTTATAGACCTTTAAAAAACCGAGCCTGCTGTAGAAGGTGTAATATAATTCTCTCCAAGATGCGTAGAAGGTAGAAATTCTGGCACTTGAATTGTAGAGTATCACCACTAGACACCAGAGATGATGAAGGCGGAGAAGTATGGTGCCTTTGGTCTGGTTTGTGTATATGATGTAGATGTGAAGTCAATCAGGTAGCAATAAAGGTAGAGTCCACACAGGACGTCACATAAACTCACGACGTAGAAAGTCAATGAACGTTGTAACTGCTAGTGACGTTTCAATCATTTATTGGGACGCCACAATGACAAGATGTGTAGACATTAACATGTAGGACAGTCTTCATTATATTGACATAGTCAGCACAGCATTTGACAGCAGACAGCATAATAATGGTGAATCAAATCATGGGCTTCAATGCATCATAATCGACTGTAAATGTATTCAGGTGTGGAACCCATCATCCTTTTCTATAACAGCCGATGTATATATATATATAAAGGTATGAGATTAAATTCCTTCTCCTTCTCTGACCTCCAGCAAGACAGGCATGACTTCTGGAGTATCAAATAATGTCCTCTAATTTCCTTTAATAACAATGGTATCAAACCTAAACTGACGTGGAACCGCCAGAGCAGTAAAGTCCAACAAGCAGATAGCCTTTAGGACATGCATCAACCCGATGCATAACAACATGGTGATTCGTGAGTTGAAAACTTCTCATAACGTAGACTCTTTCCCGCCCAGGGAAAGTTGACAACTAGGCACAAAATGTCAATCATGAAAGTTAGCGACAATGATAATCAATGTAGAGCAATTACCTTCTCTTCAGGAATAAATACACAACTCACTCGCCACCATGCACTTTGAATCACAAAGGGAAATATCATCTGAGATGAACACTATAGAGGACTTCCATTCCCCGAACAATATGATCATGATAGACGCTGAAAACGCGTCTATCTCTCTCGACAAAATCTGTGACACTCCCGGGCGGAAGCTTGTACAAAAACCCACAACCAAAAAACAGACATGCGCAGTAGCGTTCGATTTGAATACCATTCACACAACGTCGAAGCTATGGGCATATTCTAAGAACGACACTTAAAATCGAGCCTTATAAGGATAGGAACTAACTATCGACGCAGGTTGCCAAACGTTTAAAAGAAAAGTGGGCCTGAGCGCTCCATAAATGGATATGACCCAAGATCGGTCAAACCACAACCGAAGGGCATAAGAATAGGTAACCACTTAAAGTAAAAAGTAACTTCAATTCCAAGAGTTATATACCTTGCATTAGAAAAATTGAGTACACCGATAACATAGTAAAATTCTTATGTGTAACATATTACCGCAACCTCCCGATTTAAAAAAAAATGAAACTTTTTTTTTTTTTTTTTAAATCCACGAGCAAGCTAAAAGCGGCTCAAACGCACGAATTATGCGCGGATAAATAGACAAACTGCCTAACATGAGGCTAAATCGACACATAGAGTGACAGATGAGAATATATCTCAGCAGAGAAAACCTGTCTCGAAATATATACATATATCGGGGAGGTGCCACCAACCACACATCACATTGCTGGTCACGTTAGCTTTTAAACATAATATACATATCTTGTATGCAAGTGTAATAATAATTATTATCAAAATAGCGGTGTCATTATCCTAGCACCGCTTCAAAAGGATGTACACATGTGATAGTAAATATTACATTATCTAAACATGTAATAATATTATAATGCACTACATAATGAAATACGTTGACGATACATGAAGATCCAGGTCAATGGCAAAAGGACACATCTTCTGTCGTTCCAACGGTAAGTATAGACTTCACAACTCTTCATGCTTGACAACAGTAAGGTAACTTCTCAGATCATCAATGACATGCTGAGAAAATACAATCAATATAATCCTATTTAACAACCATTAAGTTTCATAATATACAATACATTTTTATCATTAATTGTGGCCTAGTGAACTTTCGGCCCTTATATTGCCTACTCAGCCTTCTTCTGTTATATTAAAGATGGTAACAGAAGAAGATGATAACAAAGCACATTAATATGAGTTCACATAAAGTAAGAGCAGATGTGCTAATGTATGATTATAATATAGGTGTGTTATGGATCTGTAATATATCTGGAAATATAGAACAGAAGTATTAGTCGGAATCATGTGGGCATCTAGACAGAATGTCAGCCATCACATTATCCGAACCACGGATAGCTCGTACCGTGAAGTGAAAAGGTTGAAGAGCAATTGCATATCGAGTAGACCTCGAGCTCTTCAAATTCTTACTCTGTATAGCCGTAAGAGCTTTCTGGTCGGTTTCTACTATGAAATGTGCGCCTAGAAGGAATCTTTGTAGTTTGAGAATTGACCAGACCATAGCCAACAGTTCACGGTCTAAAACCGAGTAATTCCTTTCTGTAGCATTAAGTTTTCTGGAGATATACATTACAGGATGCAGAGTTTCAGAGTACTCTTGCATTAGTGCCGCTCCAATCCCAGTGGATGAAGCGTCACTACGCAGAACAAATGTCTTATCTTTAGTAGGTAACACTAGAATAGGTGGTGTTGAAAACGTAGTTTTGATCTTATCCAGCGAGGATTGGCATTCCTGAGACCAGTGAACCATATTAGGAGACCCTTTCTTTAGTAGTGTAGAAAGAGGTGCTATGATAGAGGATAGATTCGGCGTGAATCGTCCATAAAGTTGTATAAGACCTAAGAGACTTCGCACTTGCTTTTTAGTCTTAGGAATAGAGATGTTAAGTATCTTAGTGATATTATGGTCCTCTGTCTTTAGGAAACCATGACCAACTCGATGGCCTAGGAAAGAGATTTCGCTAAAACCAATGCAGGCTTTAGAGGGTTTAGCTGTCAGGTTATGCTCGCGTAAAGTAGACAGTAATCATTTAACCCCGAATAGTGATCTTCCCAAGTATCGCTGAAAAGACAGATGTCGTCTAGGTATGCAATGACATCTGACAGATAAGATAGGATTCGACGCATCATGCGTACGAATGTAGCTGGTGCGTTCATAAGGCCGAAAGGCATGAAATTCCATTGAAAAAGGCCTCTAGGTGTAGAAAAAGCAGTAAAAGGTTTGGCGCGTTCAGATAAAGGAACTTGCCAATATCCTTTAGACAAATCAAGTTTAGTGAAAAAATGAGATTTAGAAAGCCTAGTAAGTAGCTCTTCTAGTAAAGGCATAGGTTCAGCATCGAACTTCGTAACTTGATTCAATTTGCGATAGTCAACGCAAAGACGTATGTTATTGTCTTTTTTTCGAACAATAACCATCGGCGAAGAATAAGCAGAAGTGGATGGTTCAATTATTTTTAAATCTATCATCTCATCCAACTCCTTCTCAACCTGTGCTTGAAAATGTATAGGAATAGGATAAGGTCTGACTCTAATAGGAGTATGGTCAGTTAGAACAATGTCATGTTCAATGACATGAGTTTGTCCAGGGATGTCAGTGAGGACATCCTGAAATGTTTGTAACATAACCGAAACTTGTCGCCGTTCTCCTAGAGATAAATCAGGAGAAACAGTAACATTTTTCCATGATTCACTAGAATGAAGTGGAATCATCGGAAGAGGAAGATTTACATCCGAAAACTTGTTTCCTCATCCTGTATTACGGACAGTGATGAGTAATAACCATGTTGGACTGGAGAATCGTCCGTTGCCTGGAAAATAGGCTGTAAATAATCAGGACGTTCATGGAATTCTGTAAGCACGTTGATGTGGAAGGTTTTATGTTTCCCGTCAATGTCGACAATATAGTAAACATCTGAAATTTTCGATATTATATCGTACGGACCTTTCCAAGAAATAAGAAGTCTGTTTTCCCTACAAGGTAGCAAAACAAATGCTTTGTCACCAGGACAAAGTTGTCGTAAGGTTCTTTTCTTATTGGCAAATTGCCTTGCCTTCTGTTTAGCAAATTCAGAAGAAGAAGTTGCCAATTTGCATGCTTCGATAATCTTTTGTCTCAGCGCGATGACATATTCGTAAGAAAATTTTGTGTCATCGGTAATATTATCAGCGGTTATGAGATCATGAAGCAAAGACATAGGGCCGCGCGGTCGCGCGTCAAAGACAAGTTCAAAGGGAGAAAATCATGTATGTTCATTGGGGACCTCTCTGTAAGCGAAGAGGGCTGCAGGTAAAACCCTGTCCCAATCTTGAGGATGATCCTTAGTTATTTTTCCTAATAAGTTTTTGAGTGTTCTATTTAGACGTTCGACCATCCCATTAGACATTGGATGATAGATACTACTCAAAGATCTCTCTATCTGTAGAGTAGACATCACTTGAGACATGGTATCCGATATTAGTTGGGTGCCATGATCTGATAATATTTCTCCGGGGAATCCCAGACGAGAAAATATTAGCCAAAGAGCGTCTGCAACATCGGCAGTGGAAATGCTCTTCAGAGGTATAGCCTCTGGCCAACGTGTGCACATGTCCACACACGTTAAGATAAACTGATGTCCTCTGGCAGATTTGATCTTAAACGGACCAATAATGTCTATTGCCATTTTCTGAAACGGCCGAATAGGAATGTCTGCAGCCTGAATAGGTGCAGCATGGCGTGGACCTTTGAATTTGACCTCTTGACATAGACTTGACGTAATGGAGTCTTGAACCACACGTACAAGTACGCCATTCTTCATTGTAATCCAAGATTTACGATTTGTATCTTTATTCGGATCACCTTTTGTTGCAAGAGTGAAGAATTTCCTTAGAGTCGGATCATCTTCTTGCTGTTTTATAAACGAGTCACGAGAAATTACCAAGGGATCATCTTGGTTATGCACTTCATTATCTTCAGTAGATGAAGTTTGAGGCATATTAAGAGCTTGAGCTCTAGTGACTACAGCATTAGCAATTTGCATATTTTGTTTTTCCCAAATGGAAATTTGTTGCGGAGTGCATTCTTTGACTCCGTGAATACGACCGATGATAAGATCAGCGATCGGATTCGGCAGAAGACATGCGTGTACATCTCCTGTAAAGAAAGGAGTAGCAATCCTAATGATAGCAGTAGAGTATTTCTCTAAGGTGCCGCCAAATGTTACACATTTGACTACTTTTCCTGTAGCACGAGAAGGATCTACAAGTGACTGCCTAACACCAATTGTGGTGCACCCAGAATCAAAAAGAACTGAGACTGGATTGTCATTTACTAAACCTTTGTGTAAGACAAGAGAACCTCTTCCATCATGCGCTACTGACGCAGGAAGAGCGGGAAGAGGATGGCCACATCTTAAAGTGGACACCGTAGTTGGTTCAAATAATGTTTTGTATTGGGGCACTGAGATGCTCTCCCAAAATCAAAAGCGGAACATGCTATATTATTAGCGTCATTATTATCTTTAGTCTGTTTATAGGCTTCATGCGACTTTTGCTGTGCAGAGTTTGCCTGATAATGTGATTTATGTTTTTTATATTGTGATCTACCTCGATTATTATTGCCTCTATAATCATTATTGTATCCTCTATTGTAACCCCTATTTGGGTTTGAGTCATAGTTCTCATGGTTACCATTATCATAATCATTATAATGAGTATCTCTATACTTATGATCTTGTTGTCTCCATGACGGATAACTTGGATAGTTTCTATAATGACTTCCTCTGCGGAAATTCCTATAATTGTGACCACCCCTGAATCGAGGGCTGTCGGCTCGTCTCAAGTTCTTCGCAGAAGAACCCTGAAATGATTGGTTACCTTGGTTTTGATAACTATTATGGTTACCCTTTTTATCAAACCTGTTTTGTGGTCCCTGAAAGTTGTGTGAGTAATTAGGGTTGTATGGTGTTGCTGAAGCAACTGGCATCCCTTCCTTAACCTTAGCATTGCTAAAAGCTACGTCCGGATGTGCAGTGACGTATTGGGTACAATATTCTTCCATTTCTTTTAGTGTCTTGGGTTTACGCTCATGTAGGAATTCAAGGAATGGTTTATTTACACTTGACATAATCTTGTCTCTGAGCAACAAGTCCATAAGAGCTTCAAATGTCTTTTCTGTTTTGGACAATTCAATCCAACGACTAACTGTAAGACGTGTCCTTGCAATGAATTCTGAGAATTCTACCCCTGATTCAGGTACCATTTTCTTAAACAAAAGACGGTAACCTTCCTCTGTTAATTGATATTTTTTTTTACAAGGCTGCTCTGATAACATCATAATTATTCTGGTCAGCCTCTTCTACCAAGCTTAAACTAGTCAGAGTGTCACCTTTCAGTATCTCAGATAACTGATTAGCATATTGTGATCTATCCACATTATGATTTCGACAAGAACGTTCAAATCTATCTAGCCAAACTGTTATATCGTCACTGGATGGATTAAATGCTGGTAGCTTGATCTTGTAAATAAAAGGTTTAACATTACCACCAGATGACTGATTAACATTACCCATATTTGTCAATTTCAACTTTTCTAACTCAAATGCTAAAAGTTTTTCCTGATGTTCATGTTCCATCTTTGTTTTTCTCTCGTCAGCTTCTCTTTCTAGTCTTTTTTGTTCAGCTTCTCTGTCTAATCTCTTTTGTTCAGCTTCTCTATCTAATCTCTTTTGTTCAGCTTCAGCTTCTCTATTTTGTTTTTCCATTTCCATTTGGAATCTCTTTTCGTCCACTTGCATCTGCAATTTCTTTTGTTCAAATTCTAATTCCAATCTTCTATCATCAGCTTTTTGTTTTTTTCTCTTCAGCCTTCAGTTTATCAATTTCAAACTTTTGTGCTTTTTCATATTGAGCAGTTGCATATTCCTCCAATTTATCACCTGTCTTTCCAAGGGATTTACCCTGCTCAATAAAATAATCAAGTGTAGACATATTGTCTAATATTATGAGTCACAAAACCTGAAATAATTAACTATCTTATTTCAATCTTAATAGTAACAAGTCTTAAATCAAGCACTTGAATAATCACACCATATTATATTATCCCAATCTCTGTGGGAAACAAGTCTATGTCCAAGAACTCGTATATGAACCCTTATAGAAATATCATCAGTCAATTCTTTATCATAGGTGCACTTCCCATTCAATAGTGCATGACACTGTTCATCATTTATTTATCATCAGTGTATTAATATTAGTGCATCAGTATAATCCATTATTTAATTACCATAAGTGTAACTAATAACAATGTAAACAAAATCACAGTGTAAACAAAATTACAATGTAAACAATAACAATGTAAACAGTAACAATGTAAACAATAACAAAGATCAGAAACAATACGAAAACATTCGCAGGAATCAACTAAAGATACAGCGAAAAATAAAGAAAATATCACAAAAAATGTGATGATATCTGCGAGAAAATTAAACAAAACACATGACACCACAGTGTATAAATATAAATGGTGTATAAAAGTAAACAATAGAAAAGAGGAGACCTACAAGTACAAACAAATCAAAACAAAACTAAAGAAAGCGAAAAATAACGAAAACAGAACTGCACATGTCGTCACAACTAAACAAATATAGCAACAGATTGTCGCTAGCAGATTTTCAATTAAGAAAACCGCACCTACAGAACACTAATACAAGACCTCTATCACGTGGTATATCTTATATTAGTCACACACCCAACCTCCCACTGAAATGTAAACATATAAAAAATAAATAACATATAAACATATAACATATAACATATAACAATATGAGAAGAAACAGAAGGCTCAGCAGATGTATAAGGGCACAGTTCACAAACAAAACAGGCCACTTATCTTTAGCAGATCCAATCGTCAGTACAGCAAAAAACAAATGGTAATCAGCATCCTAAGGATAGAAGATCCAACGTTGATCGTACATCTGAACTTGCATCAAAACTGCCACGACGATGGTACTTGAGCTTCTGAACAATGTAACGGTAATGTAGATACGGTACTTGGCCTTCTCAATACCAGAATGCGATCCAATTCGGGACTTGGCCTTCTCAGTACAAGAACTCGTAACAATACGGAACTTGGCCTTCTAGATAGCAGCAAGTCGATTCAACTGGCAACGTATGTCGCAACGCCGGGTACTGTCATTTCACTAGCATAAATACTGCTACTCTGAAGTATCATTTCTTGAAGTTGAAGAATGAATGTTGAATGTAGTGGGTAAGGGACCCCGTTTGTGCTGGCTACCAGACGAAAACCAGCTTATATTGGGACGCCACAATGATAAGATGTGTAGACATTAACATGTAGAACAGTCTTCATTATATCGACATAGTCAGCACAACATTTGACAGCAGACAGCATAATAATGGTGAATCAAATCATGGGCTTCAATGCATCATAATCGACTGTAAATGTATTCAGGTGTGGAAACCATCATCCTTTTCTATAACAGTCGATATCCGATTTATATATATATATATCCTTATATATATATATATATATATATATCCTATATATAATATATCGCCAGAGCGGTGTTGTATATACGCTAGCGCGGGTAGGAGATTACATCCCTTCTCCTTCTCTGACCTTCCAGCAAGACAGACACGACTTCTGGAGTATCAAGTAATGTCCTCGAATTTCCTTTAATAACAATGGTATCAAACCTAAACTGACGTGGAACCGCCAGAACAGCAAAGTCCAACAAGCAGATAGCCTTTAGGACATGCATCAACCCGATGCATAACAACATGGTGATTCGTGAGTTGAAAACTTCTCATAACGTAGACTCTTTCCCGCCCAGGGAAAGTTGACAACTAGGCACAAAATGTCAATCATGAAAGCTAGCGACAATGATAATCAATGTAGAGCAATTACCTTCTCTTCAGGAATAAATACACAACTCACTCGCCTCCAGGCGCTTTGAATCACAAAAGGAAATATCATCTGAGATGAACACTATAGAGGACTTCCATTTCCCGAACAATATGATCATGATAGACGCTAAAAACGCGTCTATCTCTCTCGACAAAATCTGTGACACTGCCGGGCGGAAGCTTGTACAAAAACTCACAACCAAAAAACAGACATGCGCAGAAGCGTTCGATTTGAATACAATTCACACAACGTCGAAGCTGTGGGAATATTCTAAGAACGACACTTAAAATCGAGCCTTATAAGGATAGGAACTAACTATCGACGCAGGTTGCCAAACGTTTACAAGAAAAGTGGGCCTGAGCGCTCCATAAATGGACATGACCCAAGATCGGTCAAACCACAACCGAAGGGCATAAGAACAGGTAACCACTTAAAGTAAAAAGTAACTCCAATTCCAAGAGTTATATACCTTGCATTAGAAAAATTGAGTACACCGATAACATAGTAAAATTCTTATATGTAACACTTGCTTTGCTTTGCCACATTCTTTTCTCTACAAAAGAACACCTTGTAGCGGTTAAGATCTTGTTCTGTATTACTGACTACCATAGAACTGCATTCCATTGTATAGTCATGCTTCGTTATGCTTATGAAGACAATGCTGGCCACAAAGGGTGATCCGAATAAAGATACAAATCGTAAATCTTGGATTACAATGAAGAATGGCGTACTTGTACGTATGGTTCAAGACTCCACTAAGTCAAATCATTCTCAGATTCTTGTGCCCAAGAATTTGAGAGTTAAAATTTTGCAGCACGCTCACGACTCTCAGTGTGCTAGACATATGGGTTTTTCCCGTACGAAGTCTAGAGTTCTTGCGGCTTTCTTTTGGCCATTTGTAAACAAAGACATACGGATTTATTGTCGATCTTGTAAAGTATGTCAAGAGGTCAAATCCAAAGGTCCACGCCATGCTGCACCTATTCACGCTGCAGACATTCCTATTAGGCCGTTTCAGAAAATGGCAATAGACGTTATTGGTCGGTTTGAGATCAAATCTACCAGAAGACATCAGTTTATCTTAACGTGTGTGGACATGTGCACACGTTGGCCAGAGGCTATACCTCTGAAGAGCATTTCCACTGCTGATGTTGCAGACGCTCTTTGGCTAATATTTTCTCGTCTGGGATTCCCCGGAGAAATATTATCAGATCATGGCACACAACTAATATCGGATACCATGTCTCAAGTGATGTCTACTCTACAGATAGAGAGATTTTTGAGTAGTATGTATCATCCAATGTCTAATTGGATGGTCGAACGTCTAAATAGAACACTCAAAAACTTATTAGGGAAAATAACTGAGGATCATCCTCAAGATTGGGACAGGGTTTTACCTGCAGCCCTCTTCGCTTACAGAGAGGTCCCCAATGAACATACAGGATTTTCTCCCTTTGAACTTGTCTTTGGCGCGCGACCGCGCGGCCCTATGTCTTTGCTTCATGATCTCATAACCGCTGATAATATTACCGATGACACAAAATCCTCTTACGAATATGTCATCGCGCTGAGACAAAAGATTATCGAAGCATGCAAATTGGCAACTTCTTCTTCTGAATTTGCTAAACAGAAGGCAAGGCAATTTGCCAATAAGAAAAGAACTTTACGACAACTTTGTCCTGGTGACAAAGCATTTGGTTTGCTACCTTGTAGGGAAAACAGACCTCTTATTTCTTGGAAAGGTCCGTACGATATAATATCGAACGCTACTGCGCATATCTGTGTTTTTGTTGTGGGTTTTTGTACAAGCTTCCGCCCGGCAGTGTCACATATTTTGTCGAGAGAGATAGACGCGTTTTCAGCGTCTATCATGATCATATTGTTCGGGAATGGAAGTCTTCTATAGTGTTCATCTCAGATGATATTTCCCTTTGTGATTCAAAGCGCCTGGAGACGAGTGAGTTGTGTATTTATTCCTGAAGAGAAGGTAATTGCTCTACATTGATTATCATTGTCGCTAACTTTCATGATTGACATTTTGTGCTTAGTTGTCAAGAGTCTACCTTATGAGAAGTTTTCAACTCACGAATCACCATGTTGTTATGCATCGGGTTGATGCATGTCCTAAAGGCTATCTGCTTGTTGGACTTTACTGCTCTGGCGGTTCCACGTCAGTTTAGGTTTGATACCATTGTTATTAAAGGAAATTAGAGGACATTACTTGATACTCCAGAAGTCATGCCTGTCTTGCTGGAGGTCAGAGAAGGAGAAGGGATTTAATCTCCTACCTTTATTTATATATATATACATCGGCTGTTATATAAAAGGATGATGGTTTCCACACCTGAATACATTTCCAGTCGATTATGATGCATTGAAGCCCATGATTTGATTCACCATTATTATGCTGTCTGCTGTCAAATGTTGTGCTGACTATGTCGATATAATGAAGACCGTTCTACATGTTAATGTCTACACATCTTGTCATTGTTGTGTCCCAATAAATGATGGAAACTTCACTAGCAGTTACAACGTTCATTGACTTTCTACGTCGTGAGTTTATGTGACGTCCTGTGTGGACTCTACCTTTACTGCTACCTGTTTGACTCCACATCTACATCATATACACAAACCAGACCAAAGACACCATACTTCTCCGCCTTCATCATCTCTGGTGTCTAGTGGTGATACTCTACAATTCAAGTGCAAGAATTTCTACCTTCTACGTATCTTGGAGAGATTATATTTACACCTTCTACATGAGTTGAAAACTTCTCATAACGTAGACTCTTGACAACTAGGCACAAAATGTCAATCATGAAAGTTAGCGACAATGATAATCAATGTAGAGCAATTACCTTCTCTTCAGGAATAAATACACAACTCACTCGCCTCCAGGCGCTTTGAATCACAAAAGGAAATATCATCTGAAATGAACACTATACAGGACTTCCATTTCCCGAACAATATATCATGACAGACGCTGAAAACGCGTCTATCTCTCTCGACAAAATCTGTGACACTGCCGGGCGTAAGCTTGTACAAAAACCCACAACCAAAAAACAGACATGCGCAGTAGCGTTCGATTTGAATACCATTCACACAACGTCGAAGCTATGGGCACATTCTAAGAACTGCACTTAAAATCGAGCCTTATAAGGATAGGAACTAACTATCGACGCAGGTTGCTAAACGTTTACAAGAAAAGTGGGCCTGAGCATTCCATAAATGGACATGACCCAAGATCGGTCAAACCACAACCGAAGGGCATAAGAACAGGTAACCACTTAAAGTAAAAAGTAACTTCAATTCCAAGAGTTATATACCTTGCATTAGAAAAATTGAGTACACCGATACAAAAGCTAAATTCTTATGTGTAACAGCTTCTTAGCTGCCCCAATTTGAGAGCCGGAATAGACTTTGACTTTCATTGACAAATTCGTCGGAAGTACAATCTAGGATGTGAACTGAGAAATAGAAATATAATTTAGGAAAATCTTAGTCACAGCTCAGACTGCATCGCCACGTCAAATTAGCAACTCCCAGGAGCCAGAGAAGGATCGGATTAAGAATTCCAAAATTATAAGTGATAGATCGAAGTATTTCAGCAATTTTAAAACTTAAAAGTAAACCCGCATTTTAAAATACCAAGACTGGAGACCTAAGGAATCAGATCACCCGTCATAAATGCAATACTCAAATTTCCAGACCAAGTGATTTGAAAGCATCTAACCTAAGTTGCTGTGTCCATTGAAAACTGTGCCAGGAGATTGAGTTCCCAAAAGTTACTTTGGGGTAAGTGTAAACATTTTTTTTACAAATGGGAATTTGACATGTTTTCTTGCTAAGTGGTTATATAGGAGGCTGGCAACCTCAACATTTGAAAGTAGTATATTCATAAACCACTACAGAAAGCGCTGGTGATAGCTTCTCGCTAGTCGTATAGACAACCGACAGCAGAGGTGACCACAGACTCCGAGTGGAGCAGTGATGAGTGACGATTTCATCACATGTGCCTAAAGTGTATAATATTATTTTGTGAGATATATGTACCTTGTTAATTTTAGTTCAGGCACAAATCATAGCATTCGCGCTTTATAAGCATTTATTTTCCCATTTCGATACCCAGAAGAATCTTGGTGATGTCTAATCATCTTACCTGAGTAACGCTGTGTATACTCAAGAAAATAATTATTCAGAGAGGCTAACATTGGTGGGTGGACAGCAAGACAATTTGCCTGTTAATTTACAGCCAACACATGTACTTAGCAGGGCCATTTGTTCTTTTTATTTTGTCTAATGTTCATGGAACGAATTTATCAGACTGTTCGTGTACTAAGCTACGAGACAAAAGTTTCGACGTCACCAATTGTGAGGTAAAATCAGGGAAACACTAACAACCTACGTTGGACAAGTTGTGTGAAGGAGTGCCCTCATCACAGAAGAACTGACGAAGCCACAGCTGCAGGACTAACTTAGACCAGCCAAGTTTTTCTTTTAAAGGAAACAGGAAAAGGACAATTGTTTTTTTTAATCCTCAAACCAAGTCTCAGTGAAGACATATTTTAATTACCTCTAAAATTCACCATAATAGCATCGTTATTTTAACCTTTTAAAACTAATAGATTATTAAATTTGTTACATGGTATTTTAAACAAAACAAGCATTGTTTATTCAGTTATTATAGTATGAAAGCATACGTAAGCGCAAGACTCTTTAATAAATGTATATACATCTAGACATATATTTACATCTATTGAGCAAATACTTATAAAAACGAAATTCGCTGGATTCACACCAGCTGGGGGCTTGAAAGGGCTAACACCATTACTTAATTCTTCACATAAGGGGACGGATCAGGTTTACGTTAATAGTGCTCAGCCCTATGCAGCATTGTTCTTGACTTCCGAATTATCTTGTGGAATTACCTTGGAATAGAAGTGTCATTACCATTCTATCTACAACTCTGCCAAGAGTAATCTTGTGCGAAGGTAGACACCTTTGACGACCCATTTAAGATACTCATGAGTTTTGGCCACTGGTGGACAACTACTGCAGAGCTAAGGGAAGGCAATCAGTGACAGGCTGAACATGTGATTAATGGACCACAAGTTCTATGAACTGTGTAGTTGACAGGCTTCCACTAATGGGTTCAAACTGCGGGTGGCTAGTTTTCTGGCAATAGCCACGAGTTAGCGTGGGTTGATGAGGTTAGAATTAGTCAGTCGTGCTAACGCTTTTCGCTGAATAACTGCCTTCTGGAAATTTAGAAGAGACTATGTCGATCCCTCGGTATTTCCTTGTTTTTTCCACTTTCGTTGAAACAACTTTTTGCTTCCATATATCTAGCAGATCCTGTCATGAAACTGAGATGACAAACACAAACATTACTTCTCAGCAAATTACCAAGCATTGGATAAAAATATCTTTAACACCTATTGGCATTTATTTTATTTGCTAAACAAGCAATTATTTTTTTTTTCAATACTTGCTATCCGGTTTACCATGCACTACTCGTATGTGGGTCAATTTACATGCGCTCGCTCCGCGCACGCTTCGACATTGTTAGCGAGCGTTTGTACGTCCAGTCCTTACGCAATCCCCGTTGTCAACATTAGAATCAGTTGTTATTTTTATAAATAATCTAACTTGCAGTGTATATAAGGAAATCATATATTTCTCTCTCCCTCACACTCTCTGTGTCTCTCTGTGTCTCTGTCTGTCTGTCTGTCTGTCTGTCTGTCTATCTGTCTCTGTCTCTGTCTCTGTCTCTGTCTCTCTCTCTCTCTCTCTCTATATATATATATATATATATATATATATATATATATATATATATATATATATATATATATATATATATATATATATATATATATATATATATATATATATATATACTGAAGCACATTAAAAACACACCACCTGTATAATCCAGGAACAGAGTGTGAAATGTAAATATAAGTGTTTACAAGTTTACATATTTGGAATCTTTATTCATTTTCCTATGAATCCATGCTGGTCATTAATTTGTACATTTGATTTTTATGAAATTCATAGCATTCTGTGCAGGCAAGGGAGAAAACCAAAAATGCAACCAATAAAAAAATTCATTCACACTATGCTCAGTATCTGGTATGCCCACCGTGTGCTTGCAAACAAGCTTGGCAGCGGCTCTGCATGGAACGCACAAGTCTCTGAAGGAAATTCCGGGGAATCAAGTCCCATTCACATGTAAGAGCAGCTTCGAGCTGTTGCAGATTAGCTGGAGAACTTTGCCTGTAGACTCTACGTCGAAGCTCGTCCCACAGATGTTCTATAGGGGACATGTCTGGTGATAGGGCAGGCCAATCAATCGTCACAATGTTCTGCTGCTGTAGATATTGCTGCGTAATGCATGCGGTGTGCGCACGTGCGTTATCCTGCTGGAGAAGCTGCAAGTCTGGATAATTTGTGAACGCAGGAGCAACCAATGCATCCAGAACCTCATCTCGATATGTCACAGCATTAACATTTCCACGGAAGACGTGAAGAGGTAAGCGATGGTGAAAACTGAATCCTCCCCAAATGTGAATACTGCCACCTCCAAATCGGTTGTGCTGACGAACACAGCAATCTGCAAAGAGATCTCCACACAGTCGCCAAATCCGCATACGTCCATCAGCAAAGGATATGTTGAATCTGCTCTCGTCTGTGAATAGGACAACATTCCACTTCAGTCTAGTCCATATGACATGTTGCTCTGCCCATTGCAGGCACTGCTGGCGATGTCTGTGAGTCAAGTTTGGCCCAACATAAGGTCGTCTTGCAGTAAGGCCTGTATCTCTGAGTCGTCGTATGACTGTCATTCGAGAGACTTGCCCACGTCTACCCACTATTGCTCTTGCTTTTTGACTTGCCGGGAGAGAACGATTCCTTAGGAGACTCAGCACAATATGACGATCTTGCGCAGGGGTAGTAAAGTGGTTGGCCACTCTGAAGTCTATACCGGGCACTGCCAGTGGTTCCGTAACGTTCATTGAGACGTACAATAGTGCTGTGGTGGCAATTCATCTTTCTGGCAATGGCCCGCGAGCTCATTCCAGTCTCCAACATACCAATGGCTCGTTGGCGGTCGTTTTCAGATAGTCGTGGCATTTCAAGCACATGTACTGGGTGTTTTGTCTCAACGGCCTTTTTATACCGAGTATACTGCCACAACGCGTACACATTTTCAGGGTCATAGGTGTTGGGAATCGTGTTGCACGTGTAACTTTCATTGTTTTCATGTAGTCTGTACACAAACCCGTGGGTTGAATCATGCACTTTCCATTCCAGCAGCCATTCGCTCTCTACCTCATGACAAACACGGGGAAAATCCATTCCCACACTTTTTTTTACAGCTTCTTGGCATCAGTAAATATAATAGTGGTGCGTTTTTAATGTGTTTCAGTATATATGTATATATATATATATACGCACATATTCTATACACGGTTAACTTTTTTAGTAACATTTACTGGTGCCCTCATGCAATAAACCATCTGGGTTAGAAAATGTAATCCCCTTTTTGACGCTGTACTTTACATAGTGAGCGTCCTATTGACAGAGTGGTTAGAGAGCTGGTCTCTTGCGGCAAAGGTGCCGGGTTCGAATCATGGTACCGACACGCTCCAGTCTATCCAGCTGTAAATGGGCACCTGACTCTGTTCTTTGAGTTAGAGAAGGGAAAGGCAGCAAGGAAGGGAACTGGTCACCCCATCTCTTGATGCTGGACCTAGTATTGTGAAGTCTCTAACCTTCACTCTTCTTCAGCAGTATCTGCAATATGACTGACTTTTACCTTAGTAGTATAGTAGGCGCAAAACGGGTATTATTTCAGGAGGCGGAGCGGACTTTTATATACTAAAATACTTCGATCGATTCAGGAGTTGGAGCTGGCTTTTTATGTAGTAAAATACTCCGCTCAATAATGGCGGGCGTGTAAATAGGCTGTGTTGTGCTGGTAGTGTTGTTGTGTTGTGTTTCTTTATTCAAACAATTTATATATTGCAACAGTTATACGATATATATATATATATTTATACATATTTTACATACAGGTAGACAATATTTATACATGTAGACAATATTTATACATATAGACAATATTTATACAACATAGATAAGAAAGGTTTTTTTAATTGTAATAAATATATTTAATGATCTCTCTTTTAAAAGAAGACGAAAGGTCAAGCTAAATCGTTAGTTTCAGCCGCTTTGTAGGTCTCTGCTTCTTCGGTGGTAGATGAAAGACATTGGTCGGGTGATTGTCTATGGTTGGAGTTGCTGTCAGGGGACAAGGGTTGGTGTTAGGACAACAACTCGGTTCTGGGAATATTGGCTGATAACAACTGGAGTTGATGTAGTGGTCAAACGTGTTACTGGGGCAAGTGGTAGGACAGGTACATTTTGTTTGGTAACTGTAGTCGGTCAAACTCGGTGAGGATTTCACCCTGTAAAGCCAGCAGATGTTCAAATTCAGGTCGAGTCAACGTAATACTGATTTTGTTAGGAAACTTTAGATATGATTCACCAAAGTATTTTCGCATGTGTAGTAAAGGTTGGTCTCGGTAAAAACTTACAGATGCGGCCTTTAGCCCGCTCTCCAACGGTATAAGCAGCTCATCACTTCCACGCATATACACCCAGTTGGTGGGAACGGTGCCGGGGGTAGTCATCTTCAGCGAGGTGTGAGCGCGAGTGTCTGTCGTTATCACGCCCCCGTTTATTTGTATGAAGGAAAACTATTTTCATCTGGTTTTTGAAACGTGTCCAGACATGTCTGAAACATGTCCAGACTTGTTGCGCACTAGCTAGGGCCTGATTAGTCGAAAAACTAATCGATCGTTGGCGTGTTGTCTAGGCGAAAATGGCAGCAGGACGCGCCGCATAGTACCACCGCGAGCTTTGATCAATACGAAATAAATAACGTAGAGGCCACAAACGTTGGTAACTACATCTTGTAAATGTCTAGCATTGTAGTTAAAAGGCCGGTTAGAGTTTCTCGCTTTAAAATTAACAAGGTCCGGGTGTCTAGGTGGTGGTCCGAAAGAATCAAAATATTCAAAAGTTCCACAGCCATTATAATATAGTGCGACCCAGTGGTCACCAGGCCGATAGCTAGGGTCAGTGTTGATGACGAAAGCAGCCGTCTTGTTCAGATCGATACGCAGAGATAATTGGTCGCGAGCTAAAACTTTAACAACCCCAGTTCGTTTAACAAATATGTCCGACAGGAGTATGGTCCGTATCTCGTCTGTAGTCATCGTTTAAGTGGTGTAGTCTGTCAAAACTTGGTCGATTTCGAGATTTCCAAGATCGAGTCTTGCTCGGCGTAGGCGAGAACCTGTAATGGTTCGGGTGTGATCTCGGAGAATTTAAGTTCTATTGAGAGAGGGCCCGACTTGACCATCTCGAACTGGTCACCGTCCAGTAGACTGGGGGTGAGGTCAAAGGCGTATAAGGCGTACCCATTCTTAAAATGTTTATACTCAAGATCGTTGCCGGCGTCTTCGCCAAAGAACCCCATGGCTAGATTCGTGCCAAAGAAGGCTCTCACTAGCTGGTTGTGATCATAATCCATTGACAAAGGCTTGCCATTAACTATTCTTCCATCCGCGCTGACATTTAAATATATCAGACCAAAATTAGCGAAATTTAACGGATTAGACGTGTACG
The DNA here is from genome assembly GCA_024509875.1 of Oreohelix idahoensis. NCBI lineage: Eukaryota > Metazoa > Mollusca > Gastropoda > Stylommatophora > Oreohelicidae > Oreohelix > Oreohelix idahoensis. The sequence goes on from JAMPIV010010270.1 coordinate 40,060, forward strand.
AACCGTTAAAAGCGCTCGAAGTGATTAGGCCATTCACTATGCGGGTAGGGGTTTGACTGAGAAATAGATGATTCTGCATGTGCGATAACATTCCTTTAGGAATAGAGAAAGTTTTTAGCACAACTCGTTTCAAAGGGTACTTGGCATTACCTCGCAACAAGGCTTTCTCGTGAGCTAAAGAGATTGCAGGGTTTAATTTGGCTTTCCGTACAACCAGGGCCGCATAAGTTATAATCGATTTATAACCACCAGCGTGGTCGTGTCCCAGCACGTTGAACGCCTCTTTAGACGGCGTGAGTTTCACTTTAACGGTCACACGTTTAACATATAGCGATCTTGGGCGAAAATATCTTAATGTAACCAACCCATCATATCAATGTCATGAGAACCAGCGGCTATATTTCGACGCAGCCTTAGTCCGTTGTTATTATCGCTACTTGTTTCCGCAATAGAGTTTGGTGTATCTTTGTAAAACAGAGCAGCTGTCATATGCCCTCGCTTGGCTTCCTCCCCGTAATTCAACGTGGCTTCCAGGTAAGCTCTATAAGGGTAGGTGTTCTCGCTGGGTGTAATCAGCGTGTCGTCTAGGAAAATGTCGACTTGGGAGAATAAACTGTGCAAGTAATAGTTGACCGGTGCCACATCCGCATCAGTGGGTAATTTGTCGCCATTGGGTAACGTGATTTTGGCGCGCACGTGCAGAAAAGGATTGAACAAATCTAGATATTCTTCGCCGTTCCCCGATATTACAAATTCCACCGGGGCTCCGGGCGCTAAGGCGGCCAACGGGTGTATCTCCACAAATTGACCCTCTTCTACGGCTGTTTGTGTTGGTGGCACGCTAAACAAATCTAGACCACTGTGCACGCTCGAGCTGGGGTGAATAAGTGACATCATGCAAATATAATAGAGTACCGTTGCTTGTTCTTCTGGGAATGAGAAGGTCGAGCTCGGATAGTTCGTTTTATTCTTTTTGGCTCGCCAAGTGGGGCATCTCTCGTCTTTTTTGTTCTTTTTCTTCTAATACCGCTACCCGATTGGTTAGTGGTGAGGTGGTCAACCGCTCCCTTTAATAAGTGTTGACTTGAGTCTCTGGCTCGTTCGCGAAATGACTCTCCAACGTTTATTCCGGCTAATGCATCGCTCGCGACCTGTAGACCGGTGCCAACCCCTTCTCTGAATAAAACTTTACCTCCAGTTGTTAACCACGGGAGAACCATGAAACCGAGCCCGCTGAAAAAACTCCCTAAGCCATGTCCTCTTTGTCTTCTACCACCGATAAACACCGGCATCCCGTGTCCGGCTTGGTTGCAGTAAAACTCCTCGTACATTTTGGAGTTTCGCTGTATTGGTACGTGTCTTACCATTTTTTTTCTATTCGAAATCAAACCGTCTGTGAGTTCGGAAATATAGCGTCAACACCGAAGCTCCGCTAGTGAATGGGATAGTCTTACCCTGGTCATTAGTTAAAAGTATTTCCACGGTGCGAAACGAAAAACGACTCAAGGGTACGTAGTGCGGTTGTTTGTAATTACTAAAAACCGAAGCGGTAGTCCTGTCCAAAATAGGGACAATTCGTAACAAAGGGACCGAAACATCCCCAACCGGTCTCGCCGCTACGAGGTGGCAGTACACGTACACATTTTTCATGTCGCTATCCATTTGTACTTCAGTCTCTCCTCGTAGTATTGGGTCGACGTCTGTTGCGATCGATGAGGGCAAGCCTAACATGTGTTTCAACGTCTTGCTAATTCTAACTTCCGCCCCCGTTTCATACAGATTCAAGGTGGCCTTATTAAATTTAAAATGGATTCTAATTTGCGCTTTTTTATTCACATCCGTGCCTAAAAGCAACCGATTTAACTCATCGATAAGCGTGTCGGGTGAATTGTATAGACCGGCGGGTAACGTGAGTATTATAGGCGTTTTTCCCTCGTCTTTGTTTGGGAAGTAATGTATCCATACGTCATCCTCTAGTACGTTAAAATAACTTTTGGGGAATTGAATCTCAACCAAACCAACCTCGTACCGTGAAGTCAATTCTATAATCAGTGGCAATTTGACGAAAAAGTGACCGGCATTATTGTTCGGGTATATTTTCATCGACGCGTTGCTCGGTAAGGTCACGTAAAAACTCATCATATCTTAGGGTTATTGATGCGTGATGCCATATGATGATGGATGGTATCCGCATGTCTGGTTTTGTGTAGTGTGCAGATGTGTTCAGTCAAAACAATGTTCATACAAAAATAACAGGGCAATCCACATAGGACGTCAGTAAACTCACGACGTATAAAGTCAATGATTCTTGAAACAGCCGTTGACGTTTTTCTTCATTATTTATTGTGGACGCCACAGTGACAAAATGGTTACGCGAATATGTAGACACATCAAACAGTCATTATCACAGCAACATTCAATACAGCAATAGACGGTAGACAGCATTACAATGATGAGTCAGATGCATGTTATATTTCAAAGTGCTGTAAATGTAGTCAGGTGGAAAACTCCATCCCTTTCTATAACAGCCAGGAGATAACCAGATGTATGAGATCAGTTCACTCTCCTTAGTTTGACTTCAGCAAGACAGACACGTCTGCCGAAGTATAAATAATGTCCTCAAAAATATCCTCTAGATAATAAAGGTTTTCCAAACCTAGTTCATTTAACAAAGTAGCAAGTAATGGTCCTTGGTACCTGCATCAACCGATGCAGTACAATACAGCGACATGTGAGCTAGGAAAACATCTCGTGACGACGACTTTCGAAGACAGGCTATGAACCAGAAATCGTTCACGACCAAAAATCGATAGAGTTAATGAAAATGTTAATTTACCTTGCCTTCCGGAAATACACAAAAATATTATGCCTCCCGGCATGTGCAAATACACTAGAGGTATTATCTCGAATAAACGAAATATCCATAAGAGGACTCTCACATTCCTGACAGAACAAAAAAATAGCGGAGATCCCCTCTTCAACGAGGCATCTCTTTCGCCATTCCAAATCGCTCACTCCACTAGTGGTGGGCGGAAACCGATCGACCAAGAAGCAAGACAAGTCATGCGCAGTCCAGCGCAAAAAACCCACAGCTCAAACTTAACTGCATTCGATACCAACGCGAGAAGACAAATGCTTACCGAGAAAAGTGACTATAAATTTCAAGCAGTTGTTGCCCTTGCGTTATAAAATAGATATTGAAATAAAACGATGTTGCGAGAATTTATCACGCAACATATCACCACCTCCTCCCGATAAAAAAAAAATGTGGAACATATTTTTTTTTTCAATATCAAAGAGCATGCGATAAGCGGCTCAAAACGCACGAATTATGCGCTGATAATTAACTAAATTGCCAAACAATAGGCTAATTATAGAGTGTCTGGTGAGGATATACCTCAACAGAAAAATAAATATGTCTCAAAAAATATTCACATCGGGGAGGTGTCACCAACACACATCACGTTAGCATGTAAACACAATATACGTATGCAAGTTACTATAATCATCATTAAACAGCATACTCTAATATTGTCTTTAAAAATGGATGTACAAATCTGATAGGAAAATTTAAATAGTACATTCTTTGACATGTAATGACATAAGTACATAGTAAAGTTAAACTACATGACGATCCAGGACATATGCTCTGGTATTCCGAGGGTAAGTACACAATCTAGAACTCGTCATGCTTGATACTAGTAAGGTAAGTCCTCAGCTCAACAATGACATTCTGAGAAAGTACAAGCAATATAATGCTAATTAATAACTAATATGCTTCATAAGGTACAATACATTATTAATAATTGTGGCTGTTTAGTAAACTAACGGCCCTTATATTAACTACTCAGTCCTCCTCTATCATCTTAAAAAACGAACAGAAGAAGATGACAACAAAGCACGATAGTGTGTACATATAAAGTAAGTACAGATGTGCTAATCTATTGTAGAAATATAGGTGTGTTATGACTCTGTAATATATAGAAATATAGGACAGAAGTATTAGTTGGAGTCATGTGGGCATCTAGACAAAATGTCAGCCATCACATTATCCGCACCACGGATAGCTCGTACCTTGAAGTGAAAAGGTTGAAGAGCTATAGCATATCGAGTGGATCTCGAACTCTTCAAATTCTTAGTCTGAATAGCTGTAAGAGCTTTCTGATCAGTCTCTAGAATGAAATGTGCGCCCAGGAGGAATCTTTGTAGTTTTAGAATTGACCAAACCATCGCTAACAACTCACGGTCTAAAACCGAGTAGTTCCTCTCTGCCGCATTTAGTTTTCTAGAAATGTACATAACAGGATGCAGAGTATTTGCATATTCTTGCATCAGTGCTGCTCCAATCCCAGTGGATGAAGCATCACTCCGAAGAACAGAAGTCCTATCAAGAGTAGGTAATCTTAAGATGGGAGGAGAAGAAAATATATTCTTGATTTGGTCTAGTGAAGATTGGCATTCTTCAGACCAACGGACCAGATTAGGCGAACCTTTCTTCAACAATGTTGATAGAGGTGCCATGATCGAAGATAAATTTGGAATAAATCTCCCATAAAATTGAATTAAACCTAAGAGACTCCTAACTTGTTTCTTCGTTTTAGGAACAGAGATGTTCAGTATTTTGGAAGTATTGTGGTCTTCTGTCTTCAAGAGACCATGACCAACACGATGACCCAGGAAAGAGATTTCACCAAAACCAACAAAAGCTTTAGAAGGTTTCGCTGTCAAATTATTCTCACGTAGAGTGGACAGTAAGTCATATAACCCTAAATAGTGATCTTCCCAGGTATCACTGAAGAGACAGATGTCATCTAAGTATGCGATGACATCCGAACGATGTGACAGAATTCGACGCATCATGCGAACGAAAGTGGCAGGGGCGTTCATGAGACCAAAAGGCATAACATTCCATTGAAATAGACCCCTAGGTGTAGAAAAAGCAGTAAGAGGTTTGGCATGCTCTGCTAAAGGCACTTGCCAATAACCTTTAGACAAGTCAAGTTTAGTGAAGAATCTAGAATTAGAAAGTCTAATCAGTAGATCTTCTAACAAAGGCATCGGTTCAGCGTCGAACTTTGTGACCTGATTCAATTTGCGATAATCAACGCAAATTCGTATGTTCTTATCCTTCTTCCGGACAATAACCATGGAAGAAGAATATGGTGAAGTCGATGGTTCAATTATATTTAATTGAATCATTTCATCCAATTCCTTTTCCACTTGCGACTGAAAGTGTATAGGAATAGGATACGGCCTAACCCTAATTGGATTATTGTCGGTAAGAATTATGTCATGTTCTATGACATCTGTGTGTCCAGGAATGTCAGTGAGAACATCCTGAAATGTTTGTAACATCGACGAGACTTGTCGATGTTCGTCACCAGAAAGATTAGGAGAAACAGAAACGTTTTTCCAAGATTCCGTGGAATGTAATGGAACCACTGGAAGGGGAAGGTTGACATCAGAGAAGGTAGCTTCCTCATCCTGAATGACAGACAGGGATGAATAATGACCGTGAGGTGCAGGAGCATCATCCGTTGCCTGGAAAATAGGCAGCAAATAGTCCGGACGTTCGTGAAATTCCGAAAGCATGTTTATGTGGAAAGTTTTATGCTTTCCATCAATATCGACCACATAGTCAACATCGGAAATCCGAGAGACTATTGCATACGGACCTTTCCATGCAATAAGAAGTCTATTTTCCCTACTGGGGAGTAGGACGAATGCTTTGTCACCTGGACAAAGTTGTCGTAGACATCTATTCTTGTTAGCAAACTGCCTTGCCTTCTCTTTAGCAATTTCTGATGAAGCAGTTGCTAGCTTACATGCCTCAATGATCTTTTGTCTAAGAGCAATGACATACTCATATGAGGATTGAGTTTCATCGCTAATATCATCGGCAGTGATGAGATCGTGTAATAAAGACATAGGGCCGCGTGGACGCGCGCCAAAGACAAGTTCGAAGGGAGAAAATCCTGTGTGTTCATTAGGGACTTCTCTATAGGCAAAGAGAGCCGCGGGTAAAACCCTGTCCCAATCTTGAGGATGATCTTCAGTTATCTTACCAAGCAAAGTCTTGAGCGTTCTATTCAGACGCTCAACTAACCCATTAGACATAGGATGGTAGATACTACTGAGAGATCGTTCAATATGTAAGGTAGACATTACCTGTGACATAGTGTCAGATATGAGTTGAGTGCCATGGTCTGACAATATTTCTCTGGGGAACCCCAAGCGAGAAAATATCAACCAAAGAGCATCTGCGATATCTGTAGTAGATATGCTCTTAAGAGGAATAGCCTCTGGCCAACGTGTGCACATATCGACACATGTAAGGATAAACTGATGTCCTCTGGCCGACTTGACCTTAAAAGGGCCAATAATATCTATGGCCATTTTCTGAAACGGCCGAATAGGAATGTCAGCAGCCTGGATAGGCGCAGCATGTCGTGGTCCTCTAGATTTGACCTCCTGACATACCTTGCATGATCGGCAGTAAATACGAATGTCCTTATTGACAAAAGGCCAAAAGAAAGCCGCAAGGACTCTCGACTTCGTACGGGCAAAACCCATATGTCCAGCACATTGCGAGTCATGAGCATGTTGTAATATTTGGACTCTCATGCTCTTGGGAACAAGAATTTGCGAATGTGCCGACGTAGTCGAATCTTGTACCATACGTACAAGTACGCCGTTTCTCATTGCAATCCAAGATTTTCTATTTGTATCCTGATTCGGATCACCTTTCTTCGCAAGAACGAAGAATTTTTTTAAAGAAGGATCTTCTTCTTGCAATTTTATGAAAGAGTCACGAGTAATCACTAAGTGACTATCTTGGCTATCAACTTCATTATCACTATTCAGTGAAGTTTCGGGTGTTTGTAGAGCTTGTGCTCTTGTAACTACTGCATTTGTAGCTTGCATGTTATTATCTTCCCAAGCAGCAATCTGCTGTGGGGTACACTCCCTAACTCCGTGAATACGACCAATAATAAGGTCCGCAATAGGATTAGGTAAGAGACAAGCATGCACATCTCCAGTAAAGAAAGGAGTGGCAATGCGAATTACAGCAGTAGGATATTTTTCTAGAGTGCCGCCAAATGTGACACATTTAATAACCCTTCCTGTAGCACAAGATGGATCTACAAGCGATTGTCTAACACCAATAGTGGTGCATCCGGAATCGAAAAGTAGTGAGACCGGAGTATCATTAACAAGACCCTTATGTAGGTTTAAAGAACCCCTCCCGTCATGCGCAACAGCAGCAGGAAGAGCGGGAAGTGGGTGACCACAACTCAAAGTAGTTATGGTACCCGGTTCGAATAAAGTACTGCATTGGGGGCATTTGTTTGCTCTCTCAAAGTCAAAAGCAGAACCAGTGACAGCGTCAAAGTTTTTACTATCAACAACATGATTACAGGCTCCCTCAGTTTCCTGTTGTACAGCATTAGCCTGCTGATATCTCTTTTTTTTGTGTTGAGATCTACCCCGACTATTATTACCTCTGAAGTTATCAAAGTTATTATTATCTCTGCAGTTATTATTGTCTCTATTGTAATTGTTATCCTGGTTCGAATTCCAGTTTCCACGATTACTATCATGTTCACATTGATGCGAACATCTATTTGTTTGGTTTTGAGGTCTTCGGCAGGAATAACCTCTATTACCATATCCTCTTTTGAAATGCCTATAATTATTAGGGTGATAGTAACGACCACTATCAGGTTGTCTCCAATTCTTCGAAGAAGAATCACCATGAAATTGATTTCCATGATTTTGACAGAAATTACCGCTACTCTTTCTATCAAAATTTTGTTGGAATCTACGAGCAAAGTTTTGGCCATACGGAGCTGCCGAAGCAACTGGTAAACCTTCTTTCACCTTAGAGTTACCCATGGTTATGTGTGGGTGCGCAGTTACGTATTGGCAACATAAATCTTCCATTTCTTTTATTGTTTTAGGTTTACGTTCATGAAGGAAAGCAAGGAAAGACTCATTGACAGACGACATGACTTTGTCTCTAAGTATTAAGTCCATAAGTCCTTCATAAGTTTTTTCCGTCTTAGATAGTTCAACCCATCGTGAGAAAGTAATGCGTATTCTTGCAATAAACTCGGAGAATTCAACTCCATTTTCAGGTAACATGTTTTTAAATTGTAGACGATAGCCATCTTCGTTAAGCTGATATTTCTTTAACAAAGCGGCCCTGACAACCTCATAATTGTTCTTGTCAGGTTCATCCACCATATTTAATATACTTAGAGCTTTACCTGTCAGTATCCCTGATAACTGATAAACATATTTTGCTTTGTCTATGTTATGAGCTGTACATGCTTGTTCAAATCTGTCCAGATAGAACATTATGTCATCGCTGGAAGGACTAAATGTTTGTAACTTAATCTTAAAAGTATCATTATTAGCCTTACCAGAAGATGAACCCTTGTTTGAATCATTACCATTACTCATGCTCGTCAATTTCAATTTTTCCAACTCTAAAGCTAAGACCTTTTCTTCATGTTCCATTTTTGCTTTCTCTTTCCTCTCATCAGACTCTCTCTGTAATCTTCTTTCCTCAGCCTGAGCCTCTTTTTGAAGTCTTTCATTTTCAGCTTCTTTTTCAAGTCTTTTATTTTCAGCTTCTTTTTCAAGTCTTTTATTCTCAGCCTCTTTTTCAAGTCTTTTATTCTCAGCTTCTAGCTGGAGTTTTCTTTCCTCAGCTTCTGATTCCCTTTTTTTTGTTTTTCCATTTCCATTTGGAATCTCTTTTCATCCACCTGCATCTGCAGTTTCTTTTGTTCAGCTTCCATATGCAGTTTCTTTTGTTCAGCTTCCATTGCTTTATCATATCGAGCAGTTGCAAATTCTTCTAACTTATCACCAGTCTTGCCAAGCAATTTACCCTGCTCAATAAAGTGCTCAAATGTAGACATGTTGTCTAACATATGAGTCCAAAACCTGAAATAATTAACTAATTTATTTCAAACCTAAGTGTAACAAGTCTTAATTAAGCACTTGTATATTCACATCACATTATATTATCCCAGTCTCTGTGGGAAACAAGTCTCCAATCAAAGAACTTGTATATGAAATATCAGCACTCAATTCTTGATCATAAGTGCACTTCTCATTCAATAGTGCACGACACTATTCATCATTCATTTATCATCAGTGTAGTAGTAACAGTGCATTAGCATAGCCCATTAACTAATTACTATAACTGTAAACAATGACTATGTAAACACATGCAGAATGTAAACATTGAAAATGTAAACAATACAAACAATGTAAACAATAACAATGTAAACAATAACAAAGATCAGCAACAATACAAAAACGTTCGCAGAAATCAACTAAAAATAAAGCAGAAATTAATGAAATATCACAAAAAATGTGACGATATCTGCGATAGAATTAAACAAAATACATGACACCACAGTGTATAAACAAAAATGTTGTATGAAACTAAATTATAGACAAGAGTAGGCTAACAAATACAAACAAATCAAAACAAAACTAAAGAATGCGAAATAATAACGAAAACAATATTAAAACATGTCATCACAGCTAACATAAATAGCAACAGAAGTCGCTTAGCAAATTCCAGTATCGGAAATTTGCAAACCTTACAGAAAACGCTCACAATAGACGACCTCTATGACGTGGCATAATCTAACGGAGACACCACCCAACCGAGAACCCGCTGAAATATAAACATATAAATATACGAATAACATATAAACATATAACATATAGAATGAGATGATACAAGAAGACTCAGCAGAAGTATAAGGGCACAGTTTACATACAAACAGGCCACTTAACTTATAGGCTTCCAATCGTAGAACAGCAGAAAAACGGATGTCAATCAACGTCCTAAAGAGCGAAGCTCCAACGATGATGGCACATCTGAACTGCTTCCACTGCTAACACGATGGTACAAGAGCTTCTGAAATACTGTGTGTTGAGTTGTTTCGGCACTTGACCTTCTAATCCAAAAGTAAGTTGATGGAAATCGGTACTTGGCCTTCTTCAGAAAACAACCCGTTTCAACCGGCACTTGACCTTCACAAAAACGACAGCACTGGAACCTTGACAGCAGCAACTTGCTTGACTTGCGTAAAAGATAACAGCAGTCCGAGTTATCCGGCAACATGTAACAACGCCGGGTACTGTCAAAATCTTGTTTCCGTCAAAAAGTTGAAATTTTGACTTTTACCGGGCAACGCCGAGTACTTTGAAAATTTTGAAGATGTTGACTGTCTTGAAGAATGTTAATTTCTTGAAGGATGTTGATGAATTCTTGTTGAAAATGAAGTGGGTAAGGGACCCCGTGTTTGCTGGTACCAGAATCAAACCAGCTTATGGCCACCAAATGATGCGTGATGCCATATGATGATGGATGGTATCCGCATGTCTGGTTTTGTGTAGTGTGCAGATGTGTTCAGTCAAAACAATGTTCATACAAAAATAACAGGGCAATCCACATAGGACGTCAGTAAACTCACGACGTATAAAGTCAATGATTCTTGAAACAGCCGTTGACGTTTTTCTTCATTATTTATTGTGGACGCCACAGTGACAAAATGGTTACGCGAATATGTAGGCACATCAAACAGTCATTATCACAGCAACATTCAATACAGCAATAGACGGTAGACAGCATTACAATGATGAGTCAGATGCATGTTATATTTCAAAGTGCTGTAAATGTAGTCAGGTGGAAAACTCCATCCTTTTTCTATAACAGCCAGGAGATAACCAGATGTATGAGATCAGTTCACTCTCCTTAGTTTGACTTCAGCAAGACAGACACGTCTGCCGAAGTATAAATAATGTCCTCAAAAATATCCTCTAGATAATAAAGGTTTTCCAAACCTAGTTCATTTAACAAAGTAGCAAGTAATGGTCCTTGGTACCTGCATCAACCGATGCAGTACAATACAGCGACATGTGAGCTAGGAAAACATCTCGTGACGACGACTTTCGAAGACAGGCTATGAACCAGAAATCGTTCACGACCAAAAATCGATAGAGTTAATGAAAATGTTAATTTACCTTGCCTTCCGGAAATACACAGAAATATTATGCCTCCCGGCATGTGCAAATACACTAGAGGTATTATCTCGAATAAACGAAATATCCATAAGAGGACTCTCACATTCCTGACAGAACAAAAAAATAGCGGAGATCCCCTCTTCAACGAGGCATCTCTTTCGCCATTCCAAATCGCTCACTCCCACTAGTGGTGGGCGGAAACCGATCGACCAAGAAGCAAGACAAGTCATGCGCAGTCCAGCGCAAAAAACCCACAGCTCAAACTTAACTGCATTCGATACCAACGCGAGAAGACAAATGCTTACCGAGAAAAGTGACTATAAATTTCAAGCAGTTGTTGCCCTTGCGTTATAAAATAGATATTGAAATAAAACGATGTTGCGAGAATTTATCACGCAACAGTTATGTAATATGTAACCCAGACAACTGCTCATTAAGGCGATCCAAAACTTGCCGTCAGGCTCCTCGGCGTTGCTCCGGCTCAGATTAAATAACGAGACCCCGCTGACGACATATATAACGATCATCTGACAGATGAAAACGATCTTTAGCCGCGGGACTAGTTTCCACAAAAAAAGGCCAGAACGAAATTCTCGTGGACTTGGGAGTGGGTGACCGCAAAACTGGGGTGTACACGTCTTCCATCTCCATCACTCTCAGTATCTCGCTAATTGTTTGGAGGAGATCCAACTGTTGAATGACGAGTTATAACCGAACTATTTGACTAAATACTCTTGAACATCGCTTACACCTCACCGTTCTTGCACAATGGACTCGATTCGATAAACTATTTTGTCACCAACCCTCTGCAGCTCTTCTTTGTAAAAAGACCCTTTCAATTCCTCCCCACCATCGTCTTTAAGCACGTACGTGACTGGACTTGTCTTGTTTAGTCGGCTGACCGTAAACAATTCTTCTGTCCTCGCAGGCGTATAACCCTTTGTAAAAGTCTGTCTGGCTTGCGCGCGCTGCACGCGATCACCTTCTTTAAAATAGACTTTTCTTCCGGTGACGTCAGCGGTCGAATACAACGTATGCCACACCTTTTCTCGATTGATCAGGTTAACTTGCGACGGTACCATCCGAATACTCCGATGAAAAGAATAATTGTAGTTGCGCATCAGTTGCTTTATCACGTCGACGTAGCAAAGGCGGGTTGTTTTGGTAAAGTAACGCCACATTTTTTTTAAGGTCCGATTAAATCTTTCCACTATAGCTGCCTTGGTATCCTCATTCTCCGTAGTGAAGAAATACACACCCTCTTCTTTAAGGAACTTTTAGAATGTTTTGTTGACGAATTCATTGCCTTTGTCTGTTTAAAAATTTATCGGTTTCCGGCTGGTAAAAATTATCCTCACCGCTTCTACTAATGATTTTCCAGTTTTGGTTTTTAGCGGAACCGCCAACGCAAATTTACTAAACACATCGGTACACGTCACTAGAAAGGAAAACCCATCGTTGAATTTTCTTAAACTGCGCAAGTCTATTAGATCAGCCTGGAACTGTTGATCGATACCACCAGCGATGGTCGCCCGTCTTTTAAATTTTCTACGCACAGGCTTGTGTAAGGTGTACGTATCCTGATGACCTAACCAGTCTTCGTTTTTTTACGAGTAAGTTTGGAACTACGTTGCAAGGCACCCGCGCCGCCATAGGACCCTGGTAGCTTCGGTTCGTAGTAATGTTGTTTTAAAATCTTATTCACTCTTTTGGCCATGGTTCCCACTTTGGGTTTTTAGTATTTTTCCTTCTTCTGAGCGAAAACGACGATGTTTCTCGCAATTTACTGTCAACCACCTTCTTTCGATTACTCGTAGCGGGTGTGATTTGTTCGGTCGGCGACTGAAGAATTTTGTCCGTGACCTCATCTTTAAGTACAGTCGGTGAACCTGGCTGGTTGATGGTGGGGCCTTGTGTTGGTTTTTTGATGTCCACGATGCCTAGAGGCACGTGACTGTACTGCTCTAGTCGAGTCAAATAGCGCTGCAGTGTTCGCTGATATAATCTAGCTTTGTCGCCCACCGGTAAATCTTCTCGATCCAAGACTAGTTGCATTTGGCTGTCCAATTCTCCTAGGATTCTATTAGAGCATCTGGGGTTCTATAAAGTTTTTGAGACTCTAACAAACGAGGGTCCATCAAAATTATCTTCTTGGCCATCTTTTTACACACCTAAGACACATTTTATCACGGTTAGTATTGGGCCCAACAATGCGCCTATAAAACCGCCCTTTTGTAAAAATTGTTTCCGTCTTTTGAGCGACAATTTCTTTAGGGTCAGCGCTTTCAGGGTGATTTTGTAACGACGCATACGCCTCTTCTGAGGTGGTGTAAGTGGAACGTTACCTTTTAATACGTTGTGACAACATTCGCAGAGTGTTCCTACGAGGTCGGGTGACGCTGTTTTCATAACAGCCTTGATAGCTGGGGCTGTGGCACTGCCCAAATACTTCAACATTTGGGCATGACGTTTAACCTTTTCCCCATCTTGTTATTTGGGGACGTAAACGACTTGTTGTTCGTGGGGAAATATATGAATGCGCAATCTCAAAGCATCCGGTGTTGCTTGTCGCAGGTCTATTAGCAAATAACCGAGTGGGGCCACCGTCACGTCTTTAAAACTTTCTTGGACATAGGCAGTACGACTCGGGTACATCTGCTTGGCTAGATTCGTAATCTGCGAACCGTCTCGGGGGTTTTTGAAAAGCACTATATAATGAGAATTCAAGCTAATCGTTCTTTGTTCTTGCCAAATAGATTTTGCACAATGCAGATCACGCTAATATTGCGATGGTGGCTGCCTTTCGTGAATAGTTTAGTTATTCTATCATCCGTCTCACTCATCAGATCATCTATAACGAGCAGTCGTGTCTTATCACCTGACCACTGGTCCATGACCGGCAGTCCTTCAATAAACTGAATATCCTCCATGGTTTGGTACATTGACTGGCATTCTCCATAACACCATATAACTTCGTCTGGGGTAGAGACCACCATATCCTGGATATGTTGCAGGAACCGTTGCACAAAGACAGTTTTCCCACTACCGGTCGGTCCAGCTATCAGGGCTGTGAAGGGATGTTGCCACCTGGGATCCATGGCTAGTAATGATAAATTACACTCATATGAAGTTATTTTATTGTTTTTAACTACAAAATGTGAGAACCCCTATTGGTGTAAACCCACCCACTCAACTACACAATATGAGAACCCTTGCAACGATCAATACAGTCATAAACACAACAAATATCACCCATCTCGTACTCGGCCGTTTGGTTAATCCCATTTTGGTTTTTAAAGATATCGTGTGCTCTAATATAAAGGTGGGCGTTTTGCTTTTAATGCAAGTAAAATATCGCATACAATATTACTGGCCATATTTTTTAAAGCTTACAATAAAGTGTTACCCGGTTAAGTTATGACTCGGTTTTTTTCACAGGATGTCCGTATTAGTGTACGTAAAATTCGCTCGTTTCAGTTAACAAATCTTGTGACAATGTCCTGTATTTGCGTGTAGAACCAGCATTCTGAGACAGATCAGCCGTTGAAGACACTTCAACAATTCCTTACAACCAAAACTATTGCAGCGTATAAGGGTAAGCTTATTCTTTTTTATATATGTGATTGTGTTTGTCTTTGGCTGTGTTTGTATTTGTATTCGTGTGTTTTTTTTCGATAGGAAGTGTTGTTAAAATGAAATTCTCTCTTTAAAAAAAACATATACAGTAGAACTCCATTTATCCGAACCCCATGGGACCGAGCATCGTTCGGATAATCAAATGTTCGGATAATTGGATTACATAATGTATCGAGTACATGTACACATATTTCTAAAAATAATTAACCATCACAAGGAAAATACACTATAAAACATATTTACTTGTACTGTAATAATAATACCCACACTGTATTAGATCACTGTATCACCAAAATCTTTTATTACACTGCAGTGCATGTACTACTTGTATTAATTATTTTTGTTAAGAAAGAGAAATGTTTTCAAAATAACATTACAAACGATTCAAAACCAGGCGCAACTTACGTATATATGTACTTGCACAGATGTAGCCCACTATTTAAAATAATGAGGAATCCTCTTTTGCACCAAACTGGATAGTCTCCTTTTGGCTGCTAAGTCCCGCATTCTCTTCAACAGCAGAAGCTGTGTAGGACAGCTGTCATCTTCTTGCTCATACCAAGCCATCGCTGTTTCTAGTGCTATAAAGGCCTCTTCAGGACTTGGTCGACGTTTTGGTTTTTTCTTCATAATCTACAAGTGCATCATGTACTTCTGAGGAGTCTTCATCATCGGTCACTACATGTATTTGGTTTTCTTCTTGCACAAAAGACAAAATTTCTTCATCGTTCAAAAACTGAAAACCAGAATCATTATCATCTTCTAGCCACATGTGTGCATCATCTTTGTCACGGTCCGAAAATCCGGGCATTGCTTGAAACAGTTCCACAACTTCATTTATACAATCATCATTTGTGTCCACTGCAGTAGTTTCATTTCCTTCTTTTTTCCCAAGCAATCTACTCCAAGCCTTGTTGAGATTATCTTGTGACAGGGTGGTCCAAGCATCAGCTAACATATAGCAGCAGTCTTTGATATTAAGCTTTTTGGAAAACGCCACCACACTTTCTTCATCTTCAGCCAACAATAAACGACGCAGGACTTCCTTCTTGTACATCTTTTTAAGCTTTGCTATAACACCCTGATCCATTGGTTGAATCAGTGCTGTTACATTGGGAGGCAGAAAAATTACTTTAAAATTTACATCAACTGCATTCAATGTATCCTTCTCTGGATGAGATGGTGCATTGTCCAGTAGAAGAATTACTTTTCCAGTTTTCTTTTCTTGTTCTCTCAACCTCATCACATTTGGGATGAACTGATTTGTATACCAATCAAGAAATATTTCACTATTCATCCAAGCACTCTTCTGTGCTTTGTAACACAATGGGAGACATGTCACATTCTTTAAACAACGTGGTTTTTTGGCTTTGCCGATCATTAGCACCGGTAAACGATGACTTCCACTGGCATTAGCGGCTACCAAAATTGTTACTCTCTCTTTGCACTTTTTAAACCCAGGGGCAGCTGCTTCGCGCTGAGATGCAAGTGATTTTTGAGGCAATGATTTCCAGTATAAGCCAGTCTCATCGGCATTATACACATCATCGAGTGAATAACCTTCTTCTTCCAAAAAAGCCAAGAATGTTTCTTTAAAATTTTTAGCGGCAGTTGCATCGCTAGATAAAGATTCCCCTTGAATCTCCAATTCTCGTATGCCATGACGAGATTTAAAGTTTCTTAACCATCCCTGGCTAGCCTTAAAGTCAGGAGGACCGTCAAGTTGATTGTTGAACTGAAGTGCCTTTTCACACAACAGAGAACCAGAGATAGGTTCCCCTTTGCTTCTTCTTTGCACAAACCATATATACAAAGCCTCTTCCAATTTCACATCTTTCGCATTTCTCATGGTTTTACGTTTCTTCGACCAATTTTCACTATCAAATTTCGATGCAAAACTCATAATTTTATCCTTGTTACTTTTGATGTCAGAGACGGTAGCTTTCCCAACATTGAAAATCCTCGCAAGTGAAGACACAGTTTCACCTTGTCCTAGTCTCTTGATAATTTTCTGTTTTCGTTTCAATTGACAAAACATTGCGGTTCCTTTTATATGCTTTAGGCCTACTGGAAGATGCCATATCGCACAGAGAAATACTTGTACACCAAAATTATTCTGCTGTAGTAGCAGACACAATTATTTTAAGTTGAACTGTCTGTTTAGCCAGTGTTCTACCTAGAACGCACACGTACACTGGATTGATAAACCAGATATTAACTGACTTTATGATCTAACTGACTTCCTGTACGTAAGCGACCGACCATTAGCCATCCCATTCTCTACAAATTGGTCGCACACATTTGAAGTTTGCCGCATCAAAAGATTCAGAATTTTAGTCTAACGTGACTGTGGCATCTGATTTTTTTTTTTCTGGAAAAAGTGTTCGGATAATTGGATGTTCGGATAATTGGGGTTCGGATAAATGGAGTTCTACTGTATATCCTAAATTATTTTTTATCCTACGCAGAGTTTTATTTATATATATATGTGTATGTATGTATGTATGTATGTATGTATGTATGTATGTATGTATGTATGTATGTATGTATGTATGTATGTATGTATGTATGTATGTATGTATGTATGTATGTATGTATGTATGTATGTATGTATGTATGTATGTATGTATGTATGTATGTATGTATGTGTGTGTGTATGTGTGTGTGTATGTGTGTATGTGTGTATGTGTGTATGTGTGTATGTGTGTATGTGTGTATGTGTGTATGTGTGTATGTGTGTATGTGTGTATGTATGTATGTATGTATGTATGTATGTATGTATGTATGTTTCCAAGATGGCGGCGTGGTAGGCCGCACTTTTGTGTTGTGCATTTCATGTCGTCGTTTTGGAGTCTGCATCTGTGGTA
The DNA here is from genome assembly GCA_024509875.1 of Oreohelix idahoensis. Taxonomy (NCBI): domain Eukaryota; kingdom Metazoa; phylum Mollusca; class Gastropoda; order Stylommatophora; family Oreohelicidae; genus Oreohelix; species Oreohelix idahoensis. The sequence continues at coordinate 57,618 of JAMPIV010010270.1, forward strand.
ACAGCCCTCATTAACGCTGTATGAGTTTGTAGTGTGTTTGGCTCATGTTCTGGATTATGTTGCTAAGTATTTTAAAGATGAAAACATCAAGTTTGCCTATCATGTGAGTTCACTGTTTGTGTTGGTACCAAGTAGCCAAGATGGCGGTTTTGTGATGTGTCAACCGGACAGCGTTTCAAAACATTACAAATTTATTGAAGGCTATTGTTACTGCTGTTATCAAATTTCGAGAGGCCATATTAATTTCGCAAGTTGAAGCAATGCCTTATTATAATCATACATGCCCAATGAGGTAGCCATGCATTGGTTCAACTTCAAGTTATTCGATCTATGACAATAGAAACATGTCAAGCCAGCTCGACCTGATGGTTAGCGTTGAGGCACCCCACGGTAGTAAGTGGATATTCTTAACACCTATTATAACAACACTCGAAGAGATTGTTACATAAACTAGGGATATTTGTGATATTAAAAAACGAAAAGGTCTTTAAAACTGAACTTTTCATCTACAAAAAATGTATATTCATTTGTGAAGCCACTGGAAAGAAACAATGTTTTCGTTAGCAATGGCTAACTGGATACTGTCACCCCCTCATTGTGAATGGAAGGATCCACTGACTTTTAATTTTGTACAATGCTGAAACAAGATTTGTAGCAGAGAAGAGACTTTTCCATGGCTTTGAGAGGTGTGTCAACTTGAAGCTCTCACGTTAAGTAAGTGGAAATTCTTAACATCGACTATAACATCACCCGAAAAGATGGCTACAGAAATTAAGTATATCAGTGAAAGACGAAAATTAAACAAGTCTTTAAAATTGACATTTTTATTTTAAAGAATATACATTGGTTTATGAAGCCACCGGAAAGAAACTATAGCTTCGTTATCAATGGCGACCGGATACTGTCACCCCTCATCGAGAATGGAAAGATCCACTGACCCCTTACTAAGGTGTGCGTTGCTGAAAGACACGTACCACAGCGCGGACAGGTGTCAGATTATGTGTCCAGTAGAATCGTGAATGTTTGGTTTTTGCTCATGTCCCAAAAGACGGTGACGGTAAATGAAGGCTGGAGACTTTTGATGTCAGCTTGTAAACTGTGTACGAATTGAATTCAACGGATTATGAACGTGTGGCGATTGTTTCCTAGGCGGAGTTTGGCACACTTGCGGACTCTAAATGATTATCTGATATGATATGGTGTTTTAATACTATATCAAGTACATGTTAATGTATTTTTTGGATAATAAAGATTCTGATTATGTATGTATGTATGTATGTATGTATGTATGTATGTATGTATGTATGTATGTATTTATGTATGTATGTATGTATGTATGTATTATATATATATATATATATATATATATATATATATATATATATATATATATATATATATATATATATATATATATATATATATATATATATATATATATATATATATATATATATATATGTATATATATGTATATATATATATATATATATATATATATATATGTATATATATATATATATATATATATATATACACATACATATATATATATACATACATATATATACGTATATATGTATATATGTATGTATGTATATATGTATATATATATATATATGTATATATATGTATGTATATATATATATGTATATGTGTATATATATATGTATGTGTATATATATATATATGTATATATGTATGTATATATATATATATATATATATATATATATATATATATATATATATATATATATATATATATATATATATTATATATAATATATATAATATATGTAATATATATAATATATGTTTTATATATATATATATATATATATATATATATATATATATATAAACTCGGATTTTTATATGTCTGTGTGTGTGTGTGTGTTTTTTTTTGTGTTTGTGTTTTTTTTAATTTTCACAAGGAATATTATAGAAAAGTCGTTACAAGTCTTCGACTCAGTCTTGGTTCTGAAAAATATTATCACCCGAAAACAATTCATTAGTTCAAAAAAAAAAAAAAAATTTTCTCCGTGACATTTCTCACATATTGTGAAGAATGATCGATATGCCAGTGTTCGTCTTGTTCTTTGTCTGAGACAAAGCTAGATGCATCTGTCTGAGACAAAGCGAGTCGCTGTTCCTTGTCTGAGACAACAATGACTCATTTTTGGATCGATATATAGGTCGCGACCTACAAGCGGGCACAAAAGCACCATAATTACCAACAATTACTACCAATCGATACTGTTTCACGACGAGACCAAAAAAAAAAAAAAAAAAAAAAATCAATGTCGACCGTTTAAAATTTAGTTGATTGCTGTTGTAATAATAATTGGTTATAGCCGAAAAATTCATAATTTTGTAATAATTGGCCGTGACACAGATGTATCCCGGACAATGCCCGTGGCACTTGAAAAAATTACACTGAAACATAAAGACAACGAGGTCATGCGGGCAGATCAATATGAAAGTAATTACAGAACAAACTGGTTTTGTGAGGGTATTGTCTGGAAACGCAGCTGCGCTGAAAACGTGGCGTATTTTTTATCTTGTCGTGAAAATAATTACAACTGGGTTGTGATGGCAAATCAATATCGTAACTTGTCTGGAATCAGACTTCCAAGCGACCACACCCAACCGTGGTGGGGTGGTGGGGGATATTTCTGGCAAAAAATGAAAAAACAAACCAGACACTGTCTGTTTTTTACCTGATAAAGATCTCCCATAACTTTCAAAAAAGATATGTAAAAATAAGACTTGTTATAAGAGTGTGTGTGTGTGTGCTTGTGTGTGTGTGTCTGTGCATGTGTGTGTGTCTGTGTGTGCGCGAGTGTGTGTCTGTGTGTGTGCACGCGTGTGTCTGTATGTGTGTGTATGTGTCCGTCTGTAAGTTTGTCTCTCTCTCTGCCTGTCTAGGTATCCGTGTATCTACCTATCTGTCAGTTTGTCTATAAGTCTGTGTTTTGTCAGGTTTTTAGTTAACTGATTAGTATTGTCATATGTATTTTTATGTTATTTATTTATTTTATTTATGTATTTATTTTCTATTTTTATTGTTTTTTATTTTTTATGCTTTCTTTATTCTTATTTTAATCTATTCTTATTTTTTTTACCTTTCACAGATGACTACCAACAAGCAATACGAGAGACGTCACTATACTTGCTCTGAATGCGAGCGGGTATTCACCCGGGAACATAATCTGAATCGGCATTTAGATACAGCTCACGGGAGACAACGCCGATAGTGCTCTCTGTGTGGTCATGTTTTAACGAGGACTGACTCACTTAAACGTCATACAGAGAATGAACATGGGTCCGTCTCAACCACGGAAGCATCGCACATACCTGACGCATACACCACCCCAGGGGCACAAAACAGCCTGGTGTGTCCTCGGTGTGAGAAGACTTTCAACCGCCGCGATAACTACTTACGCCACAGCAACACAGCGCACACACTACCAAGATTTAGTTGTGAGATTTGTGGTAACCTCTTCAATCGAGCTGATCACATACGGGTCCACCTACAGCAACACTCCTCTGTCCTTATGCAGAATCCAGCATCATCATCAGGAGCGCCCTTCACAACATTTTCATCACCAGCATCTGCAACACAGGGACCAGCATCTGCAATACTGTGGCGCACTACCTCAACACAGGGCCCCACACCATCATCATCAGCTGCAACAACGGGACTGGCCACAGCGGCTCAACACTATCAGCCCACACCCTCACCAGCACCAATTCCCCTCACCTCGGCGCACCACTATCAGCACACACTATCATCCTCTTCAACAATTCCCCCACCTCGGCTCACTCCTATCAGCCAACCCTCTTCATCAACTGCAGTCCATGACACCCCCTTGTTTTCAACCCCACTCAAACAACCAAGGCCAACCCATCAAGGGCCTAATAAAAAGACTCGCATGTCCTCTGACCAGGACAGTTTACGAGACATACCGTCTGATGTTAGACAGATCTACACAGACAACTGGTCAGCCATAAACACGCACACCAACGTCAACAAATACTTGTCCACCTTCACCGTTTTTCATAGACCATACCACATACAACCAATAGATTGGGTTTCCCTGCTTAGCCCCGTCTTTAACAAACAAACAAAACGATTCAAGATTAATTACAATCACCACTCCATTCTACCTCATAGAGAAACGAATGAACTCCGCTTCTACCACGCATTACACAATAACGCGTGTGTCTTGGACACACCTCACCTAGTTAATAACATAACAGATTTCAACTCTTTTGTCTCACAATTACACGACAGTGACACTCTTAATAACGCACACTTAAACAGATCCAATACAAAATATTATGTCGAGTCAATACCAGCCACTAGTTTTTACATTTACCACATCCAAGAGCATCCTATCGGTTGTTGTTTAGCTGATATCCCAACATACATCACCGACAATAAAGCTATTAACACATTACAACACGATTCGAACTCAAAACCTTACACCGATAACCTTTACTTTTTTTAGATGTTTAGCGGTTTTAGAGGGGTCCCCGTTAAGAACGTTAGAAAAACCACACGCTGGCTCGTAAAACAGTGGCAAATACATCAGGGCATAGAGTCCCTAATCGATTTTCCTGGCGTGAGTTTGCCCCAAATCCCCGAGTTAGAAAAATGTTTCGGAGTAAACATTGACGTATTCGAGTTTGATGATACACAAACGCTTTCCCCCAAACTCAGAGATAGTGATAGTTATAAAGAAACTGTACGTCTTTTAGTTTATAAAAACCATTTCATGTACATAGCTGATATAGATAGGGTAAGCCACTCCTTTTCGTGTCCCAAATGTGAAAGTTATGGAAGATTTTTAATGATATTGAAAAACACGATAAAACGTGTACCGGGGGTAAGAGGGTAGCAATATTTAAGGGTGGGGTTTATACCCCACCGGAAACAATTTGGGAATCAATCGCCGCGCAGGGTATAGATGTCGATACGAAACTCGTGTATCCGTATCGGGCGACATTTGATTATGAATGCTTTTTCGATACCTCTGTAGGGAAAAGGACCGGGGGGGGGGGGGGGGACAAAATATACAGCCAAACACGTCCCTCTGTCTTGTTCGGTAGCTTCCAATGTACCCGGATTGGAAGAGACTGCCTGTTTTATCACAACAGGCGACCCTCAAGACTTGTTCCATAGGATGCTTGAGCATCTGACCCGAATCGCCGAGGCGTCTTATACCATCTTACGTGAGCGCTTTGATGAGGTGTACACCCAACTTGGTGATTTGGCGGGTCACATCGAAAGACTCGATGAGTATTTGCGAGAACTGCCCGTTTTAGGTTTCAACTCGGTGAAACATGACGTAAATGTTATAAAGCCCTACCTAACAAAGTATTTCCTAGACCAAGACTTTAAATATTTAGTAAAAAGAAATAATAACGTTATGTGTATCGCTACCCCGCTATATAATTTTTTTTAGATATAATCAATTATCTGGCCCCCGGTTTCAGTTACAGCAAGTATCTCGCAGCCTATAAGGGTAAAGAAACTAAAGGATTTTTCTGCTACGAGTACGTCACAGATTTAAACAAGTTAAACGAAACGACGCTACCACCCCACTCGGCCTTTTTTTTCTCCCTAAAAAAATTGTAATATTTCCAGTGCCGAGTACGTAGAATGTCAAAATGTCTGGGTCGCTGACCACATAGCCACTCTGCGCGATTTTCTGGCGTGGTATAACAACAAAGACGTAGTGCCATTCTTAATTGCGTTAGAACAACAAGTTAATTTTTACGCGGGTCTACATGTAGACATGTTTAAAGACGCCATTTCGGTGCCCGGAGTAACCTTAAAGTACCTATTCAAAGCTCTGCTGTCAAATATATCTTTTTCTTTATGTTCGAAACGGGAGCAAGATTTACACAACTTTCTGAGACAAAATATAGTTGGGGGTCCGTCAATAATATGTCATAGGTTTCATGAAAAAGAAAAAAACAAACATTAGAGGTGGTAAAAAGGTTCAGTGCATTAAAGGTTATGACGCCAACGCTCTTTATTTGTGGGCGCTAATGCAGAATATGCCCACTGATTTTCCCATTAGAAGAAACAGGGAGGATGGTTTCAGGTACCATAAAGTCAATAAATACAGCGTGCAGTGTCGCGACTGGTTGACTTGGTTATCGCACAAAAATAATGTGTCTTTGAAGACCCAGTTCATTGGGCGTGAAATGGCTTTGGGGCATAGGCGCCTTAGGGTCGATGGCTGGTACAAAGAGTCTCGCACAGCCTACCAGTTTCATGGCTGTCTTTTCCACGGACATCCTAAATGCTCACTAACCAGCGGTAGAAACATTAATCCAGTCAATAAGAAACCCTTGACTGATTTGTATGAAAAGACGCGGGAAATTGGCGAATATTTGAAGACCGAATGTGATATCAACCTGGTAGAAATGTGGGAATGTGAGTGGCAGCGACTCAAACGAGCCGATCGATCGATCGGTCGATTTCTGAGTGAGACATTCCCGAACCTGAAACCCTCGTATTCGAAATTTAGATACCCTCTAACAGAACAACAGATTCTAGCCTCTGTTATAGACGAGACCTTATTTGGGTTAGTCGAATGCGACACTCGAGTCCCCGACTCCCTAAAGGATCTTTTTTTTTGGAAATGACGCCCATTTAAAAAAATGTCGACGTCACGAGAGATGATATTGGTCCTTTTATGCGCGCTTATGCGAAAAAAAACTCTTGACTACCTCTAGAAGGACATTGATCGGGAGTTACGTAGGTGAAAAAATTCTGAAGGCGACGCCTCTGCTTCGCTCGTACCTGTCCAAGGGTTTAGAAGTCATGTGTATATACCAGGTGATTGAGTATACGCCTGCGACTTGTTTTAAACAATTTGGGGATACCGTCTCCGACGCCCAACGACAGGGGGATATAGACGATGTTTACGCCATAGCTAGTTAAACTATGAAATTGTTAGGGGACGCGGCTTACGGCAAGACGTTGACCAATAAGGTGAAGCACGTACAGGTCTCATACACGACGGGGGAGGGGACGTCAATTAAAAAAACTGCCCCCGGTTTAAAAAGATGAGTTTAGTGACGGATGACATTTTCGAGGTAGAGATGGTTAAGAAGAAAATTAATTGAGACCTACCCACGCAGATAGGGTTATTCGTCTATCAGTACGCTAAACAGCGCATATTAGAATTTTATTATGATTGCCTAGATAGATTTGTAGACAGAGCAGACTTTCAGTTATGCGAGACTGATACCGATAGTCTTTACTTGGCTCTTAGTACAAATAACCTAGGGGACGCCGTTAAACCCGCTATGCAAAAAGAATTTTATAGTGTCTACGATCGATGGTTCCCACCTGAAGTGTGTCCCGAACATCGATCCGGTTTCATAGCTAGTGAGGGTAAAATGCGACTCGTTTGTCAGAAATGCCGCGACAAAAAGTTATTTGACAAACGAACACCGGGTCTTTTCAAGTTAGAATATGAGGGCAGTGGGATGATTTCCCTCTGCAGCAAAACTTACCGCTGTTTTGGAGATTATGACAAAACTACCACTAAAGGACTCAGTAAACATCACAACACAATAGATAAACCCACTTTTTTGGATGTCCTCTACACGCAACAAGCGCAGGGCGGAAAAAATGTCTGTTTCAGAACACACTACTCCGCCATCTACACATGCAACCAACATCGCAACTCTCTGTCTTATATTTACATCAAAAGACAGGTACATGACGATAACGTGACGACATCTCCCCTCAACATCTAAAAAATAGCTCTCTTCCACTATGTCCCCTTTGTTACTGTTGTTTACCAATAAAAATTGTACGCTCCTCCCTCTTTCCATCTAACATAACCGGTTTCCAATATGTGATCCTGCTCATATAATGTTTTGTTATTGCTGTTTGAAAATATATAAATTGTACACACTTCCCTCTCTAGCTAACATATCTTCCAATATGTGACCCTGCTCATATAATGTTTTCGTTACTGTTATTTACCATAACAAATTGTACACACCTCCCTCTTTCCAGCTAACATATCTTCCAATATGTGACCTCGCTCATATGTTTTTTTACTGCTGTTTACCATAAAAAATTGTTCACACCTCCCTCTTTCCATCTAACATATCTTCCACTATGTGACCCTGCTCATATAATTTTGTTACTGTTGTTTGAAAATAAAATATATTTATTACAATTAAAAAACCTTTGTTATCAATGTTGTATAAATATTGTATATACGTATGTAAAATATATATTGTATAAATATTGTAGTATATGTGTTGTAACACATGTTGCCTACATGAATATATGTTGTATAAATAACACACAACACAACCTACCTACACGCACCCCATTATTGAGCGGACTATTTTACTATATAAAAAGTCAGCTCCACCTCCTGAATTCGATCGGAGTATTTTATTATATAAAAGTCCGCTCCGCCGCCTGAAATAATACTCATTTTGCGCCTACTATACTACTTACCTTTTACTATACATAATATTGACATGTACAGTCAGTTCTCGCTATTCGCGGGGGTTAGGTTCATTGAAAACCCCATGAATACGGTAATCCGCGAATACAGAACCATTGATCCTATGGGACAAAGGGGGTTAGGTTCCTGCGGGACCCTGTTCACCACACGCATTTGCTACCGATCACCAGAAACTCATTTCGTGTACCCTTCTTGTAAAAAAAACAGCTAACTTATATACTGTGCATTTTATAAATGTATTTTATACACTGTTTTCTTTGTATTACTACAGTATGTACAATCTTTTGGCGTAACAGTACTCATTCACTCACCCAGTCACTCACACTGTCACTACTCATTCACATATCCACACGCAAACAAACACGCATACACAGAAACGCGCACATTATTACAAAATCGCTAGAAAACAAACATTCAGAACATGTACACTTAACATTTAAAATTAATAAAATTGCTTACAGACATCCCAGAAAGAAGTTTATATAACATATGGGAGCCGCGCTAGCGTAGTGGTTACAACACCGCTCTGGCGACCGGGTGATACAGGATCAAACCCGGGCGACGGCATTTGAGGATTTTTCGTCGACCGGGATTTGGACTGGATTAACTCGAGACCTGGCGAGGACATTTGAAGGAGTGTCGTCGACCGGGGACTGGCGGCTCCTGAGCCGACCCAGCTGCAATGGGTACCTCCGAAATCGGCGAGTATTTGCCTGAATGGCGAGGGACACCTGTCTCTGTACAAGAAATAAAGGGATACTCACGTAAAATCAATGTCAGGTTAGACATAAAAAAAATAATAACCTGAGATTTCGCCTCGAGTATTAGCGGGCGAACGCAAAAAAAAAAAAAAAAAAAAAAATATAACATATGTACCTTATCACTGAAGCTCATCACAGTCTTCTTGCGCTTAGGCACACTGGCCAAGACAATTGTACTACACCTGGATGACGTTATTAAATCCGACAATAATCAAAAACAGCGTTAAACTGCAAAAACGTGGATGAAAAGATGCTCGAGAGCGGATGGACGGGGGCAGGAAAGGTTGAAGCAGCGGCGGGAGAGACGGTACTTTACTCTGGAAGAGAGGATGGACAGCACAATGAAGGTGCAGCCATTATTCTAAAGAAAGGAATAGAAAGGACATTACTGGAATGGAAACCCATCAACAACAGACTGATAAGAATGGGATTGAGATAGAAGGACATTCACCGGCACTGCAGTAATACAATGCTTCGCACCAACGAATGACAGCGATGGTGAGGTCGGGGATGAGTTCTATCAGCGGCTGCAGAGGGAGATGGAGAACACGCCTAGATGTGAAACCTCAATGCGAGAGTTGGAACACACGGTGCATATAATGAAAGAGTAATAGGGAAATTCAGCAGCGGAACAGCAAACGAAAATGGGGATAAATTGATAAGTTTCTGTAGCATTAACAACCTGGTCATTGGAGGAACACTTTTCCCACACAAAGAAATTCATAAATTAATATGGGGGTCACCGGATGGTCGGGACGGAGACCAGATGGACCACATTTGGATTAACGGTAGATGGAGACATGCATTACAAGATATGAAGGTGGGAGGAGGTGCGGATGTGGGAGGTGATCACCATATAATGGTAGCAAAACTAAGAGTGAGACTGGCAACGGCTGGGTCAGCTGTGACTACACAGAATGGGTTTGACATCAGCAAATTAAAGGATGCCCTTACCTGAAAAGGTTTTGCGGTTGATATAAAGAAGCTAAATCAATTTGCCAAAAGTCAGGAAAAGACATTGACTGATGATATGGTACGTATAAGAAAGGCGGCAAATCGTGCTTGGGATTCCAGGAAGGGAGGAAGCGGGACTGGATAACACCAGAAACATTAAACACCATAACGACGAGAAAGCAAATGAAAAGAAAGAAAACAGAAGCGAAGTCCCCCAGGTTAAAGCAACTATACGGCGAACAGTGCAGTCAGCTGGACAGGGAAGTTGGGCGCCAAACCCGAGCCAACGGGGGGAATTTCCTGGGCGATCTTTTGGGACGGGCAAGGGGGGGGGGGGGGGGGCAGCGCTGGGAAATGAGCAGGGCGCAGTATACAGAATAACTAAGATCATCAGAGGAAGACGGGGGTGCAAACAATATTACATTAGTAAGAGATAAGCTGGGAAATCTCATCGCAACAGCGGAGGGACGGGAGGGGGCGGGATGGGCAGGGCGTTTCAGAGAGGCTCTGGACAAGGAACCACCAGAGACACAATTGAGTGTTCCTGAGGCTGAAGGTGATCTGGATGTTAATGCGGACATTCCACGAGGGGAGGGGTCATCACAGCATTCCGGCGGTTAGAGAGTGGAGGGGCTCCTGCCCGTGATAACTTAGGTGCAGAGCTGTTTAAGACGGGCCCAGAGCTATCGGCGGAGCTATTGGAACCACTGTTTGCACAGGTCTGGAGGGCGGAGACAACACCAACGGAGTGGAACGGGGGAATGATTATCGGATTGCCCGGGGGGGGGGGGAGATCTTGCAGACTGCAATGGTTGGAGAGGAGTGGCTCTTCTTTCTGTTCCCAGCAAAATACTGGGCAGGATAGTTATACAGGGAGTTTCAGGGACAGTGCACCACGGGCTCAGGAAAGGGCAGGCAGGATTTGGAAAGAGCAGAGGATGTGTGGATCAAATATTTACCCTCGGGAACATTATAGAGCAGTGCTCAGAATGGCAAAGACAGCTTTACATTAATTTCGATGATTTTGAAAGGGCTTTTGACAGTATACATTGGGACAGTTTGTGGTCGATGCTGAGGGCTTGTGGGGTTCCGGGCTGCATGGTGTCGGTCATAGGGCACCTCTATGCCGGCTTTGCGTGTGGCATTGGGCAGAGTGCAGGCCTTTGGAATGAGGACGGGAGTACGACAGGGATGCCCCTTGTCTACCATTCTGTTTTTAACAGTCGTGGGCTGGGTGGGCTGCCGGACGGCAGAGGGCAGTCCAAGAGGAGTGGGATGAACTGCATTTTATGCGTTCTGGGAATCTGGAGTGTGCAGATGGCGTTGCAATTCTGGCACATTCACATCAACACATCCAGAAAAAAAAAACGGATACACTTAATAAGTATAGCCAGCAGGTGGGCTTGAACATCAATCTAAAGAAGACAGAGGTCATGACGCTCAATGTGAGCAGCCCTGAGCCCATATCAGTAGGGAATCTGCAGCTGTGGCAGACAGACACCTTCACATACCTAGGATGCATAGCAACACCAGACGCGGAGCAAGCAAAAACATCAACAACACAATGAACAAAGCAAGAACCGCCTTTTTTAGTCTAAACAACATCTGGAAATCCTCTCAGTACAGCACAAGCACAAAATTGGGATTGTATCAGAGCTGTGTGCTTTCTGTGCTTCTCTGTGATGCGGGGTGCTGGAGAGTTGCAGAGAGGGAGGTTGTCCTCTTTTCGCACGGCTTGCCTTGGAAAAGTTATCCGAATCTTTTGGCCGAATAATATCACCAACCAAGATCTGCTTACTCCGAGCAAGCGGGGGGACATGCACGCCATCATAGCTGGCAGACGCTGGAGCTGGGTTGGCCATGTCCTCAGAAAAGACCCCGATGTCATCACAAGAACATCTATGCTATGGACCCCTGGAGGGGAACGAAAGAGAGGCCGACCAAAAACAACTTGGCGGAGAACTGTGGAGGCTGAGATGCAAAGAGTGAACCAGAGTTGGTGCACTGAGTGGGGGGATGGCCACCGATCGAGCAAAGTGGAATCAATGTGTTGTTGCACTACAAGACGCCACTAGGCGTGATGGCCACTGACTGCTTTGACGGTCGGCGGCTAAGGATAAAAGAAGAAGATGCCCATCGAACCACGAGTTAACGTCTGATATTGGTAGGGGGTTTTCCCCACCACTACCCTCATCTGTAGAACTTTCTGCATGACACTCAAGATATTTCTTTCCATGTCATTTACCAAACTCCGTCTCCGTGTAAGGTCTTGCTTCTTCCATTTTGCCGGTCACGTTTATAAACTTCACAACTACTTCACAGATCTAACATCATAATCTCCTCCCAGATGTTATTTCCTTGTAATTTGTTATTACAATAAGGTCTGGGCGGAAGCAATTACGTATCTTTCTGTGCTCCAAAATCACGTTTGTTTCCTTACTATCCGTGTCGTAATCTTTAACTAGAGTGACATCTTCCAACATGTCATGTGCGAACTGACAACTTATCTCCGTATACTGTCTGTCCATTCATATCAAAACCTGTGAATAACATGGTCTGAAAAACAAAAAATCTGGGTTAACAATATGAATGTCGCTGAGTGTAGACTCTTACTCCGTCTGGAGCAGGCGATAAGCAAAAAGTCAATGTGGCAAGTTCGCTCTGCGCAAACAGAAGTCAATGTTTAAAAAGAAATAAGTTTGACTATAAAGATCTAAGGCATATGAAGTGGAATGGAAGGGATTGAAATGACAAAAAAAGAAATAGTGCCGACATCAGGATATGGAGGAGAAAGAACATTCACAATTCCTTTCCTTAATATTGGCGGGTTACTTGCTCTTTTTTTTGATAACGTGTTCCCCGTTCGAGTGGCCATCTTGTCCGTAAGGGATTTCGATGGCAGCAACGTCGGATATTTTCACTTCATTTTTATTTTCTTAACTTAGTTCGTTCATTCTCGTCTTTTTTCCCCCCTTCGTTTGTCCCTGACAAAGGCTTTGTTGCCGTCACGCTAGTTATTCTCTCTGTCCTTTATCTTAGTTAGAGGCATCATTTTCATTTTTATTTCATTATTATTTGTTACCTCACTGATAGCTTGTTCCAAGTTTATTTGTTTGTCTGTCTTTGATAACTTCATAGAACGCATGCTTCTATGATAAACTATTACATATTCTTCTTCCGTAATAAGTTGTTACTACACCATGTTTAATGCCCTTGGTCACCATGTTAATAGGCATATGCACCATTTTAACTACAGTGTTGCTGTTAACTTTGGTAGCAATTAATATTTACATGAATGCATGTAAACAATCACATTTATCCATTCAATCGCAGAGATGGTAAAGACTGGCATACACTCAGAGCTCTACTCAACAAACGCCTTATGAAAGCCGACTCCGCTTACCACTATCTGCTGCTACAAAATGTAGTGGCAGATGAGTTTGTTGACATACTGGCCAATCAAAAGATGCAGCCGGAGGATCTGTCTGAGCTGTTCTTTCGCTTCACTTCTGAGAGTAAGTTATGATCTAAACTACAGTAGAAACATTATAAAAGCTATTTTAATGTTGTCAAATACAGGAACATTACAGTCAAACCTTGCAGTGTTTACTTGATCTTACTTGGTGCAATCTCGTTGTCAGCCTCCAGTATTTGCAGAAGGGAGACAGCGCAAAGCAACTATTTCCAGCCAATCAGAACTGAGAGTACTGTATCTCGATTGCAATATAACACAAGGTAACTGTTAAGTCCTTTTTGCGCGTGGGAATTAAGTGTGTGAGACTCACACATGCCCATCTATAGTTGATAGACGTGCATGTGAATGCAACCAAATAAGTTGTATATGTTTATTTATTTACGCGCCTTCAGGCACAATACTTAAACAAAATAGCGCATCTCGGTGCGATTGGTTTTTTTGTTGCCAATCAGCGATTATGCTGTAGATGAGATCCCAAATAGTCTGTGGTTGCAGACAGACGCCTTTTTGACGGAGATTATTTGGAAGTCTTACCCCAAGTCGTGGGAAGACTTAATGAAGATATTATATTACACCTCCCCTGTGTGGAGCATATATTCTAGCCAATACCTGGCTTGATTAAGTATCACATTTTGATACCGTATTTTTTCTACGACAAGATTTGATAGAACTTCGACATGTCTCATCATAGCGTGTCGCTAGTGTGCCCATATTCTTGTTGATTATTATTTGAATCGTACTTCAATATAGTTCCAGGGTTTCTTTCCTAAAACCCATTCGTGGTATTCAAGCTCCGTTATAAAATACTCAGAATATTAGAACTGCTCACCGCAGAGATCTCGCCGTCCTTGGGATGTCGGCGATCAGAGAGTCGGTCAAGTTTATGATTGATGCTACGCGCTAATGAAACGTATCTTGATGCAATGCAACTGTAATATATTGTATAACTGAAGATGTATATCTGTGATGGAACTGTCTACGTCCAAATAAATCGTCGTTGATGTCACATACCATGGGTTCAGTTCAGATGCCTTTATCATGATCAACCTTCATGACCCCATCATGATAACGATGTTCATCTGTTTACCACTGGCCCATCTACACGGCCCACCATTAGTTATTCGCGTTATTTAAAAATCTATCGACCATGAACTATAACCCCGACATTACCACAACACTATAAATATGGTGGTAACAGTAACCATGTTACCATGGCACCAAGTGATGTAAGTTCGGTGGAGGGAAAGTTTTCTTTGTGATGATCTTGTATTCATTTATTTCGTTCGCACAGAGTTGCTGTCGTAGATTTTTAGATAGGAGAATTAAGACTTGGGTTGGTCCCTTCTGAATAGGTTGGAATGAGTGATAGTCACAGGGTGAGATAGAAATACCCACTTTCACTCGTTTTTCTTTTTCATCAGGGTACCCTGGCACCACGTGCTTACCTATCTGTACCGCTGTTCGCCGTCTGGCGCAACCTTAGGACACTTCTCTACAGTGAATCTGTATTCTTTGGATAAAGCGAATCCCAGCTCTGCAATTACAGGTTTCTTCCAGTGTGTTCGGGGAGCGGTCACTTCGCCCGTTAAATTTTTGATTACTGTTAATGTGACTTGGATCAGTTTGGATAAGCAAGGTTAAACGGGCACACAGAGTAAAAGAACACGAGGGTTCCCTTAATTTGGAAAGATGACCAGTGGACAACTTCTTTTAACAGATAGTCTTGGTTCACTATACACTCTTTCAATACTTGTCGGAAATATTAATGTTATTGATTGTAATCTATTCTCGCCGCACGGCAGACATTTTTACATTAGAGTTCAGGAAAAAATAAGATCTGGCTCAAAGGCCCAAAATTTGACACTCAGTCTTTAAAACCCGTTAGTGGGATTGGTATTTCTGTCTATCTCTGATGGCACATGCACTGTCAGACCAGTGTTACTTGAAACCCCACGTGGGTAAAGCTACGAAATGTCTAATGCTTCTCAAGTATGAAACTCTTTATTACTAAACCCCTGGCAAAGTTTGGGTACCACAGTTTCACTCTATAAAATGGAAAAAGCACATATAAAATAATTATACATACTATGTATAAGGATATAACGTATATTTTAAACTGCAAGCGTAGAGCTTATCATTTAACACTTCCTGTGAAATAAGTTATATTATAAAATCAATCATCATGAATTTGAAATACATATAAACATATTTCGTCAACACTCATGAGACATCTAGCAGTTATAAGTTAGTTTGAAAATTTTATCTCGCCTGAGTATTAGCAGTTAAATGAAAATTTTTAAATAGCCGAATGGGTTTAGCTAGAAATTTATAATTTATCTTGCTTTCCACTGTAACTCGTCGACTAAAGAAATAACAAACTATTAAAATAATCACTCTGCACACAGAACTAGTTTAAAATGCAATAGGCGATTAAACACTTTATCACTTCACAAAATACTAGAGATCTATTTATATATAATATTTACCTCACGCAGAACTACAGACTAAACCATGAACTAGAATACTGTAATCTAATGGTAATCTAGAACTCGGCAACTGCCCAAGAAACTCAGACTTCGCCAAAACACAGATATTAAATCTAGCATAGCGATCTGTCTACTGCGACATTAAGAGTGAGAATGAAATTAAAGTTTCAAACTAGGGTTAATATTTTAAACCAGACAAAGGAGGAACTCTTTTATTTCGCCAAACCGAAATAGTCCCCCTTCCCGTCTCTGACAGTACGTTTAACACCTGTGCATGTCGTAACTGCCACCTACTGACCGAGAGTGCGCGTGTCAGTTGCGAATCTCCCAGACAAATGATTGCTCTGAGCTAATGCGTCTGGCGCGGTTCACGCCTCCGTCTAACTATCGGACCGTGAGCGCTCATGTCAGGTGCGAATGCAGAGGGCGATATTCACACTTTCCAAGAAACCGGCCTGAAAAACGCTGTGACAGGTGAAAATGCTACACGATAGGTCGGCCCTATGTCTGAGATGGACTGAGACATAATCGCACCTCTCGTCAAACTGCGCGAATGACATCTGACGCAATAAGGTTACTAGTCAGTATGAGAAAGAAAAACGATGATGGGAAAGAAATATATTTTTCCCAACGAACGAATGCGAAAAACACAGGAAGAGAGTGACAATAATTTGAGAACACGGGTGGAAGAAAAGAAGAGGAAAATATAGAAAATTTCAATGAACATAACTCTCCGTGACAGTTGCCAGAGAGAGAGAAAGAGAGAGAGAGAGAGAGAGAGACAGACAGACAGACAGACAGACAGACAGACAGACAGACAGACAGACAGACAGACAGACAGACAGACAGACAGACAGACAGACAGAGACAGAGAAAGAGAGAACTTATTTTGCTACAAGCACATTGATATCTAGTTGGTGAGAATTTATATCAGTATTTTTTTCTTTATCATAAGTGGGACATCGGAGTACAACTCAGGCAGAGAAGCTAAGTTTTTTCCCCCTTAAAACAAAATTAATTAATTAAACTATGTTCATTCACTTACGGATTTATTCACATAATGCTATCGTACATTTAAAAGTAGAACCATGGTCAACCCTCAAGATGGTGTATATCTTCACCTTGTATTTTTAGATGAAAATTAGAACCACATCCTACATACTTAGTTTTAGAAGGCGAAAATGACAAGATATGTATAGATAACAACTATGGTGGTTACTTGATAAGGAATAATAGAGCGCACAGATTAGAGAAAAGGAGAACAACAATGGTCGAACAGATAGATAGTTTACTTGTGGACAAAGAAGGCCTACTGATGATTCATTTCGAGGCACATAAAAGCCACTGATCTGGGTAGAGTCCGAAAATAAATAAGTTAGCCAGTAAGCCAAAGTAAACATAGCGATTCCCCCCCGCTTAGCGCTGTTAATTCGTTCTGGAAAAAATTGAGCGCTGGCCGAAAAAGTGCTAAACGAAAATTGATTTCCCGTAAGAATTAATGAAAATTAAATTAATTCGTTATCAAGGTCCACAAAGTTGCATAAAACTAAGTAAAAAGTTATTAAAAATACAAAAATTACAGTCAAAATGTATTAACTACTGCTATGAGTAAAATTCATAACATGTCTGTCGATATCAAAATGGTTCGACAAGGCTTCTCGTTTGTTTATTATATGTAATCATTGGTAACACAGGAAGTGACGTCATTGCCTCGAGGTGCAGATAGGCAGACGTCAAAGTTACGATCTGCAAAAGTGGAGATCGGCTGGTAGATTCTTCTATGTGTGTAGTTGTGGCAAGTGGACGTATGTCTCTGAGCTCGTGGAATATATATTAATTGTGTATAATCCCTATGATGTTCCAGCACTAGATCATCAATATGCCTCTGTTAGATGATACTAGATATATTTAAAAGGGAATATGGATTCTGTTGAAAAAGTGAGTCAGATTTAAATAAACTATGAAGTCGATCAAACGACAGTGTTTAGAGCTATGACATTACAGAGGCTCTTTTATGACGGCTTAAAGAATGCCAATCTATATTGGCTAGTTGTGTAACTGACAATGGAGCATCGTCTCATGTTTTATTAAACATTTGTGAATCGTTTCCACTTCGCTTTCAACTACTTGACTATGGCAGTTTGGTGTGGATTGTGTTTCCGTGGTCTTGTGAGAAAACCCTAGCAGTTCTTGGCCAGAGTAACTAAAAGGTTACTGCATATGAACATTATAATAATCTAAAAGATCCCGTAGCGCAACAACTACCTATAATTATCAGAAATATTGAACACAAAATAAATATTATGCATGTAATGTACAAGTAACGAAACGTCTGTCGTTTGTACATGTACTTTTGGCCCTCTCTCAATCTTTCATCCTCTCCGGCAGTATCACTTCTTTTCTTCACTTCTCTCTCACTCGTCCTATTATTTGGCATAAATTTTGCTCTAAATTATTTTTGCTGTGACCGCTCCCAGACTGTTTACGTTTCACTAAGTGAACGTAGTATTATCAGGTTAATACGATTATCACGTAAGTCAGTCTGGCCACATGTGAAAGAGACGTCGGGTTGTTTGTGCAACGTGGTATCGCACGAACACGCACAGAAAGCCAGATTGCCATCTAAGAAATCCGGCTGAGGGACGGGCGAAAACACAGGTGATAATTAGATTATCGCATCCGCTGGTCCCTGTCTGTATCATTATTACAGATAAATCTTTCTGGGTATACAATCTTGACGGAAGGCACAGATTTGTTTTGTGAGGTTTCACAAGATGCCACCGGAAATATTACGGCATCACTGAAAGAGGTCACGCGTTTGGCATTTTAAATTTGATATTTTAGAACACGCGGGGGATGAGTAATGACTTAACGCCCCAACCCACGTAGTGCTGAAAGAGCTAACCATTGGTTTGATTTGAGAAGCCGGAATAGACAATGAATTTCATTGGGAAATTCGGCGGAAGCACAATCTGCGATTTGAACTGGAAACTGAAAAAAATCTTGCAAAATCACAGACTACATCGTATCGTCAAATGAGCAAACTCCTAGAAGCCAGTGAGACACCGGACTTAGAATTCCATAATTATAAGTGACAGATCGAGTATTTGGGCAACTTTGGAACTTACAAGTAAACCCGCATATTTAAATACTAAGACTGTAAACTTAAGGGACCAGGACTTTAAATATTAAGCCTGGAACCTAAGGAATTGGATCACCCGTGATAAGAGAAAATGTCCCAGGTCAAGTGTTTCGCAGAACACCAGTCATAAGAGGATTACTAATATTTCCCAAACCAAGTGATTCGCAGAACACCCGTCATTAGAGGAATTTCTCAGGCCAAGTGATTCGAAAGCATATAACCTAAATTGGTTGCGTCCATTCTAAACCGTGCGAGGAGATTGTATAACCAATTGTGGTAAGTGTAACATTTATTTTACAAATGTGAATTTGACATGTTTCTTGCTAAGTGGATATATATATATATATATATATATATATATATATATATATATATATATAAAATATATATATATATACTATATATATAAATATATATATCTATATATATATATATATATATATATATATATATATATATATATATATATATATTATATCAATATATAAATATATATATAAGCCCAATGGGCTGATCACCCGTTGGCTTGTCACACCGATTACGGAAACAACGGCAGATGGATCTATTTGTTGTTGCCCTAAAGACGCCGCTAGGCGTGATGGGAAACTACAACAGAGAAAATCAATCTGCTGTTGCCCTTAAGACGCCACAAGGCGTGATGGCCTCTGACTGCTTGGTCGGTCTTTGGCTAAGGATGGAAGAAGAAGAAGAAGAAGAATATATATATAAGGCTGGCAACCTCAACATATGAAAATAGTATATTCATAAATCACTACAGCAAGCGCTGGTTATTGTTTCTTGCTTGTCGTTCGGAAAACCGACAACAGAGGTGACTCCAGACTCCGAATGGAGCAGCAATGAGTGATGATTACATCACATGTGCCTGAAGTGTATAGTATCATTTTGTGAGATCTATGTACTTGGTTAATTGTAATTCAGGCTTGCCAGTATTCGTGCTGTCCAGACACAACTTCCCAGTTTAATTCCCAGAAGAGTACTGGTGATTTTAATCATCTTCCTTGAGCTACGCTATGTACTGTAGTAAGATCCCTTATACCCCGATCAAATAGATAAAATATTACTGCTTAGAAATTCAAATACTATAGAGATAAAATAGGGAGTTGTGTTCAACATCGTCACCATCGCCGGCTGTCGTGTTGGTTCTAACAAGCAGTAACGCCATAGTAAACGATACACCAAACTGTTAGCTTTTCCCCTCTTCGCCATACCCATTTTCCCTAAAATAAAAGCCTTTTGACAGACCGAAATGCATAGTTAGTTTCAAACGGAGTGATAGAATAAAAGAAACGGAGGAGTGAAATGAGAGACGGAAAAATGCAACCTTGACAAGCGTTGGTTTTTGAATCTCGAACTAGAATGACAGGCGACAGCTGACGTCACAGACTTGCTTAGTCTAATACTAAACGGAATGAATGGTTGGGAGTTTGAATAAAACTACTTGGCGTTAGTTACGCTGTTGCTATTACATAATATTTCCCAAAAAGTTAAAGTTAAATAAAGCAGTAGTATCTGCTATTGAATGAGAGAAAACCCCACCGCTTTGTCTCCTACCCGTAGTGACAATTTAAATCTAACGAAACCGTTTTGCGTTATGCAAAACGCGTACAAGCAAGAGAGAGAGAGAAATATAAGTGGGGGATTTGCATGGAGGCATATTTGAAAAGATAGCTTATGCAGTGTGATACTGAAATTGAGAAGGGTAGAGAAAGGGTGGCACAAGAAACCTCGATGAATAATAAAATAAAAGCAAGGTTAGTTGACAAATAAAATGATAATATTTGTTTATTAGAAGACAATACCACACATAATGTTAAAATATCTTACAGTAAAAACGCTTAGATAATAACAGAAATATTGTAAAGAAAAGACAGAGAGACAGACGCATTGATGTCCTCACTCAACTTTGCTCGTAGGGGAAAAGGGGGGACGTTACAATTTTGAAAGTGTAATTTATTTTTGAAAAAAAGAGGCTAGTGGGCATAACATAATTCGATTGGCTGTAGTAGAATAGACTAATAGGAGTAATAAAAACGATTTGAAACCAGCGTTAGTTGCCACTCGAAGATTTAAATCTCACAAGTAGTGTTAGCATCAGACGCAAGGAATACATAACCAGTGCCTTCGCTGTTCTGCCTCAGTGGCGATCTGAATGTGACCATTAATCGCCGGTTAACCTACAAATTGTGTATTATTTCATTGATGCGGTAGGATAAACATTTATATAAACCTTGTTATTGATATGTATCTGTATTATGGAATGTGTATGTATATTCGTTGGGTAGAGGCATACCTAGAAAGGCGCCAACCTCAAAACTTTGTGTCATGCCTCAAATGTTATTAGGAAAAATTATCACCTTGTATTAAAGCCAGACAGGCTTACTTAGACTTTGGGAGGAAAAAAAATACATAAAAGGGGAAATTGATGTATATTATTATGATGTAAGACCAGAAAACTCTGGCCGTCTTCAGCAAGTCACAGTGTTTGCACATGACTTTATATAATTAACTATAATTTCTTCTCTGACAAGGAAGGTATCACACGGATGTTTGAAGATTACCTGATGATGAATAGGGGACCAAATCAGATAGGAACGATAGCTATTTATGTAGCAACTCCACTGATCTTGAAACTGTTGATAATGTTTAATTGTTTAGAGATGGAGATATGTGTATGATGTACTGAGGAGGCCTTAATCCTCTTAATTTCAGGGTTCCATCGTAAAACAATCAGTGAGCCACATACCAAAATATACGTACTCCTGAAGCTGCAAGCTCGAGGCAAAAATTACCTGTTTGCCTTAGATCCAAAGAGTTCTGAAGCAGTGTTCAGACGTCGCAGTCGTGAAGAAGGTGGTTGTAAGAAGGACATCACATTGTTCCAGAAAATAAAGTTAAGCCCAATTGTCCACGGGCGTGTGTTAGTTCATTTAACCATACTCTCCATCATTATTATATCAATCAGTATTCTTGACATGATGATACAAGTCGTTCCTAAGAAGCGTGTCCCTTTATAGGAGTTATTGCTTCATCAGAACACTTCCAGTCAGAAACAATTTAGATTAATATTAACAGACACAGTTGTTGTTTTAAATTACTTTGCTGTAAATAAATTGCTTTATATTTTGAGTTTAAACAGTCCTGTATCCCAGCAATTGAGATACAGGAAAATAAAATTGTAAAAAAAAATTATCATTCAAAATTTACCCAGTGACTTGTTTTAATTACTTGTTCATTAAGTTATAGGTGTAGTGTTGTCATTTTATTAACGTTACATTGCATATTACCATAGACACCTAGCCAGATAACATCCAGACACCATAACATATAATTAGGCTAAAAATATATAGCAGATTGAGGTCGTAGGGTGGTAGCAGACAGGTGCCCTGAGAATAACTTCATCAACAATTAGACTCAGGGACTTGCATAGCTGACCTCACATCTGTAGACAATTAATACTTAACCTTTTAACATCTAAACCCACCACATATATTGAAACGCTCGCTCCGGGATTTCAAAATTGTAAAAGTAAATAAGTGTGGAGAGTTAGGTGAACTATCACTGCCCATTGTTATTGTGTTAATTAGAGAGATTGTTGGATATTTTGGTTTAGTTTAATTACATTTGGTATAAACAACAAGAAGGCAGACTTGGCCAAATTCAGATCTGCTGCTGTGCAGGCTGCGAAGGAAATGGGAATGGAGGGGCAAGGTCTGATTGCATACGTAACAGCAGAATGTGATAAGTTTATTGAACGGGAAGATAGGAGATTAGCGGAAGAGAAAAGAATTGTATTAGAAGATGCTAGGGAGGCAAAGAAATTAGAGGCTGAGAGGGAGGCTGAAATAAAAAGGTTGCAGTTGGAGGAGAAAAAATTTGAGGCTGAAAAGGAGGAAAAACGATTACAGATGGAGGCTGAAAAGGAGGAAAAACGATTACAGATGGAGGCTGAGGCCAAGAGGATGGTGGCTGAAAAAAAGGAAAAACGATTACAGATGGAGGCTGAGGCCAAGAGGATGGAAGCTGAAAAGGAGGAAAAACGATTACAGATGGAGGCTGAGGCGAAGAGGATGGTGGCTGAAAGAGAAGATAAAAGATTACAAAGGGAACATGAGCTACGACTAAGGGAGTTAGAGTGGCAAGGCCATGCTCCTGAAGATGGTAACAGCCCATCCACCTCCGACTCTGCTGCAAGCCAGGTGGTCTCCAACTCAGCCATGAGTTTTCATTTAGACCCTTTTGTCGAAAAAGATGATGACATAGAGTCATTTTTAAGTAGATTTGAGACACTAGCTACAACGTATGGGTTGGAAAAAGAAAAGTGGAGTCTGAAAGTATCCCAGGGGCTTAGGAGAACCTCGTATGAGGTATATTCAAAGTTGAGTAAGGAAAATCAGGAAGACTATGACATTGTAAAAAAGGCTCTCCTGATTAGGTATGAAAAGAATAGTGAATTTTACCGAAAAAAATAGAAATGCTAGACTACTCACTGGGGAGACTTACCACCAGTTCTCTACACGCCTAGATACATACTTAGAGAAATGGACAGCTCTGGGGAAAACCCAAGATTTAAAGGAAATGATTTTGGTGGAGCAGTTGAGAGAGTCCATGGCTCCAGACTTGAGAAAATTTCTCACGGAACTGGGTGCTGAGAGACTTGGTGAGATTTTTAATGTGGCTGAAAGATATCCGGCAGCCCAGTCTGAGATAGCAGGCATGAAGAAGAAGCAATTAGACCATAATAAAGGCCCCCAAAACCAAACCCAAAATAAATTTGAAAATAAGGACAAATATAACAAAGGTAAACCCAACTATGATAGGCCAAGGTATGACCAACGTGATAGGAACCGGCAATTCAATGAAAGAAAACCTTTCAACCAAGAAAGGAAATGGTGTAAATGGTGTAAGAGGGACAATCATGACACCAAAGACTGTAAAAAGAAACCTCCTCACTTCGCTGCAATGAAAACGGGGAACAAGGGATTAAAGGACAAACCTACTGGACAGCAGGAACCTTATCACCTTCCAGTTTGTGAAGATGTTGTATGCAATGGGGCCACCATTAGGTGCCTTTATGATACAGGATTGGATTTTGACTCAGTCGTGAGCTCTCACCTAGTGCACCCAGATCAATACACCACGGAAACAGTGGAGATCCATGGGGCAACCAAGGACGTAGCAACCATGACACTTCCCATCGCAAGGATAACGGTGAAAACTCGCTATGTGGAAGGAGAAATCAGAGCAGCAGTGATAGATGAACCAATCTACCCTCTGCTATTGGGGTGTAGGTACGTCTTCTTGGGAAATCCCAAAAGACCTGTGGTCATGGCAACAGTACAGACCTGGTCACAGTCGAGGAAGGAGGAAGAAAATCCAATAAATACTCATCCAGAGGAGATGAGGAAGGCACAGGCGGAGAATAGGTCACTCAAGCCGTGTTTCAAGAAATCGCCTAAATGCCATACACCTCCAAACAAAGGAGACTACTATATGAAAAATAAACTGATCTATAGGAAGGCTGGAACTAGTTCCAATGGTCACGGTCAGCTGGTGCTTCCCACTTCATATAGGGAGACAGTGATAAAAAGATCACATGTTGGATCAGACGGTGGACATGAGAAAATAGGTACCACCTGTCAAAAAGTATCTCAAAAATTTTATTGGCCAGGCGTAGCTGCAGATGTTGCAGAATTTGTGGAGGCCTGCGACCAATGTCACAAGGGAAAGCCCACACGTTGGGAAAATAATCAGGACCTACGAAAACACTACGGGGAAAACAAATCTGAAAAGAAAAATAAACATGATAAGGTAGTCACGGTGGATAGGAGGACTCCTTTTCAATCACAGTCTTCAACTAAACCAAGTGGAATGGCCACCATGGGTAGGATGCAAAAAGTAACCTCAACCCAGTCCCACCCGACAATCCCTTGGTCGGAAACCGGGAACTGGATGAACATGAAAGAGAGCGAAGTTCTCTCACTTTGAAACTGAAACTGTGGGGAGAAAACCCGTATAAAAGAATTGGTAGTGACGGTTCTTGTGTGATGACAAAAGGAAAAAAAAAGTTACCACCACCATACTCCCAATTGCATAATAATTACCGGTGCCATGAAAATTAGGTCGGCCAAATAGCATGCCAAATAACAGACAACAAGGTTATTTGGCAGACCAATCAAAGGTACATTGGAAGCCTTATTGAGGACGTGGATAGATGAGAAGGCAGAAGAGACTGTTACCTCATCATATCAGTATGTGAACGAGCTGACCACTCGTCTCAAAACTGGCTGGAAACTCGCTAATGATAATCTAAGACAAGCCAGGAAGAAACATGCTGCATACTATAATAAGAAAGCGAAGGATAGGGAACTAGCTGTGGGAGAGAAGGTGCTTCTTCTACTACCCGGCAGCAGTAACAAATTGCAAATTGGATGGCAAGGTCCATACATGGTTCTAGAAAAGGTGTCTAGAACTAATTATAAGATAGATAAGAAAGGGAAAGAGAAAATTTATCATGTGAACCTCCTAAAGAAATATCTGGATAGACAAAACCAGGAAGGTACACATTTAATTACCTTGGCTATCGAAACGGAGATGAAAAATGAACCACTCGCCTCTCACGAATACCCCTTAAAACCCTGTGAAACACCTGCACAGGTCAAAGTCAGTAAACACTTGACGAAAAATCAGAGGGATCGGATTCAAAAGGTTCTGGAAGATCATACAGACGTGTTAACGGACAAACCGGGGCACACCAACTTGTTGGAATATGATATGAAACTAGTAGACCCAACACCCATCTGTATGAGAGTCTATACTATCCCATTCGCAAAAGAAAAAGCTTTGAAAGAGGAGATAGATTACCTGTTAAAAGGGGGGATTATTTCTCACATTGAATCTCCTTATAGCTCTAGTGTGGTTTTGTTGAGGGAACCATCTGGGGAATATAGACTGTGTATAGATTACAGGAAACTGAATGCTGTCACAGAAAGTCAGGTGGATCCATTACCTGATACAAATCAACTATTTGCCAGGCTGAACAAGGCAAAATATTTTTCAAAGGTGGATCTTAGCAAAGGCTATTATCAGATTCCAGTAAAGCCTGAGGTTCAACCTTATCTAGCTTTTAGTACCTCGGAAGGTCATTATGAGTTCAACATGTTGGCGTTTGGGTTGAAAAATGCCCGAGTGTGTTTTCCAGGATGATGCGAAAATTGTGGGATCCACTGAAAAATCCATGCATTACGAATTTCATGGATGATATCCTCATCGCGACAGAAACATTTGAAGAACATGTTAACTCTTTGGATATGCTATTCGATAGACTCAGAGAGGCAAACTTGACAGCTAGACCAACAAAATGTTGTATTGGATGCAAAGAGTTGGAATTCTTGGGACATACGGTACATCAGGGTAGCATGACCCCTGACCCCAAGAACCTGGAGAAATTGCAGAGAGCACCGAGACCCCAGACTAAGAAGGATGTGCGATCCTTTGTGTCATTGTGTGGGTTTTACCAAAAGTACATTAAAAATTTTAACTCTATATGTGATCCTCTGACGGATTTAACTCGTAAGGGAAAACCTGATAACATTGAATGGTCGGCACAGTGCGAGTTGGCATATAGTGAGTTAAAGGAAAAACTCACCAGTAAGCCTATATTAAAATTACCTGATTTGAGTCAGGAATTTGTGGTAAGAACAGACGCAAGTAACGTGGGATTAGGGGCCACATTGTTACAAAGATCCACTTCACTAGATGGGGAATTGAACCCAGTTGCTTATGCCAGCCGCAAATTAAACGAAGCGGAACAAAACTATTCAACAAGTGAAAAAGAATGTCTAGCTTTAGTCTGGGCTATAAAGAAGTTCCAGATCTATCTTTATGGTAGAACATTCGTGGTACAAACAGATCATCAGCCGTTAGTATTTTTGGCACAAACCAAACATGGAAATGCTCATTTATTAAGGTGGTCGTTGCTCATCCAACCTTATTCGTTAACTATTGAATACATTCCTGGTTCGCAAAATGTGGGGGCAGATTTCTTGAGTAGGCACCCATTTGACGAAAATCAGGATATTCAAAAGGCCTAGTGAGAAAATTTGATCTATGTGTATCACGGATTATAAACTTGCTTCAGAAAGCATGTTCTAAAGTGGGGAGATATGTAGTAAGATCCCTGATACCCCGATAAAATAGATAAAATATTACTGCTTAGAAATTCAAATACTATAGAGATAAAATAGGGAGTTGTGTTCAACATCGTCACCATCGCCCGCAGTCGTGTTGGTTCTAACAAGCAGTAACGCCATAGTAAACGACACACAAAACTGTTAGCTTTTCCCCTCTTCGCCATACCCATTTCCACTAAAATAAAAGCCTTTTGACAGACCGAAATGCATAGTTAGTTTCAAACGGAGTGATAGAATAAAAGAAACGGAGGAGTGAAATGAGAGACGGAAAAATGCAACCTTGACAAGCGTTGGTTTTTTAATCTCGAACTAGAATGACAGGCGACAGCTGACGTCACAGACTTGCTTAGTCTAATACTAAACGGAATGAATGGTTGGGAGTTTGAATAAAACTACTTGGCGTTAGTTACGCTGTTGCTATGGCATAATTTTTTCCCAAAAAGTTAAAGTTAAATAAAGCAGTAGTATCTGCTATTGAATGAGAGAAAACCCCACCGCTTTGTCTCCTACCCGTAGTGACAATTTAAATCTAACGAAACCGTTTTGCATTATGA
Organism: Oreohelix idahoensis; assembly: GCA_024509875.1. Taxonomy (NCBI): domain Eukaryota; kingdom Metazoa; phylum Mollusca; class Gastropoda; order Stylommatophora; family Oreohelicidae; genus Oreohelix; species Oreohelix idahoensis. The sequence goes on from JAMPIV010010270.1 coordinate 85,718, forward strand.
AAAACGCGTACAAGCAAGAGAGAGAGAGAAATGTAAGTGGGGGATTTGCATGGAGGCATATTTGAAAAGATAGCTTATGCAGTGTGATACTGAAATTGAGAAGGGTAGAGAAAGGGTGGCACAAGAAACCTCGATGAATAATAAAATAAAAGCAAGGACAGTTGACAAATAAAATGATAATATTTGTTTATTAGAAGACAATACTACACATAATGTTAAAATATCTTACAGTAAAAACGCTTAGATAATAACAGAAATATTGTAAAGAAAAGACAGAGAGACAGACGCATTGATGTCCTCACTCAACTTTGCCCGTATGGGAAAAGGGGGGACGTTACAATTTTGAAAGTGTAATTTATTTTTGAAAAAAGAGGCTAGTGGGCATATGTCGTGAATTATTCTAATCCCCATATATAAATTAAAACGTAAATGCAAAGCCTAACAAATAAATTTAATAAAAGGAAAGAAGAATGGTAAAGAACAGTACTGTCACAATGACTGTACTCGAAATCTCCCTTGTTTTCTACTTCGTCGGCAAATTGTAACGCTTTCACGTTGATAGTAAAAGCCTACTGTGTCGCTGCACGCTTTCTTCAATGAAACGTGTACTGTATTTCTTGGAAAAACCTTGAGATACGCAAGCTGATCAATGACCTAAATTTAATATTTCATTCATTCCATTTTATACACGGCGTAACTAAAAGACAGATGGACTAAAGGATAGAGAGAAGGGAGAGGCAGAAAGCAGGGACATGTGCAACACTAAACACGCGTCGCGCGATACACAATTGCTGCCATCACGCGTGTAAGGCCACATGCACTAACTTTATTTCAAATCGACAGTGATAAAATTCACTACCCATACCAGAGTTAGGTTTTAAAATCCTGAAAAACGCTTATTGGGAATTATGACATTATACCGGTTTACGTTTGAAAACATGACAGTACCCAGACACCCTCAAGTTTGGAAGTGAGAAGGTAGTAACAGCACGACTATCCTAGAAGAAAATGCATATTGGCTCCATTTAATTCGTATATTTGGGTTCCTTAGGGTTTGCTGACAAAGAATATGTAAAACGTTACGCAAATAGTCTAGGAATTACCAAGTTATGGCCAAAATAAAATAGTGGGGGTGCCTGACAGCATGAAATCATTTCTGCTCATAAAATTTTTTTTATAACGTGTTTGAAAAAAACATTACGTTACGGAAATAGCCTACCATGTTAACTCCTATTTGATTGGAGCGCAACAAATGTAAGACTAAACACGATTGGTCGGACTATAAATACTATCTTGTGTTGTCAGGGGAAATCGTAAAAAGGGGTACTTTTTTGAAAAGATGTGTAGACATGGTTTGATTGGGTAGAGCTGCGAATATACTCAATTCAGAGCGTCTGTTCATTGCCACATCTTGTAATAAACCTACTAAGAAGCAGTGCGTTGAGCACCAGTGTATATTTTTTATAAAATAAAGCCTGGGACATCGGCAGATCGGAGTTGTGCTATATTCATTGCCAGTCAACGAAACTGTTTATTATTATTTCCATGAATTGTGGGACCGTGGTCTTAAAGTTATTGAGCAGCACCTGGTCAGAGCTTTGCTGAAGCCAGAGGTGGACAGCATACTCCTTGGTCCATATAGCAACCAGTGGGGTGGCTCCAGAACTCATTAAAGTAATCGAGCAGAGGAGTCTTTTACTGCAGTCATCACGCAAGATAAGAGAGTGTGGCCATGGAGCTCAACATTATGTACCCCCATCTTAAAATGACATTGTAAACTAAAATTAAGAGGGGAATTTAATTGTTTTAATACCAGGAACTGAGAACATCTCCAATACTAGTTCCAATAGAAACAAACTATTGAAGTCATGATGACAAATACCAACAGAGCTTGAACAAAACAAAACCAGTATTACCTCATATTACCACTACACAACTGACACACATAGGATACCATTAATAATATATGTCACTACAAGAATCATATTAATAAATTATGTACATATAACTTGTAATTAAAATTGATTGTGATTCCTGGTTCCCTTTGTATTTGAATCAGGGCACATATACATTCATGACAGCACTGAATACATATTGTTATTTGAAAAGTTATCAGTGACTCCTTTAGGATATCCTCTTAGAGTGTTTTATGTATGTGAGTGTCACAGTGTTGTCAAGTGTGGTGGAATAAATTAAATTGTTTATCTGTCTGTTGTTGTTATGACTTACACTTCATCATACACATACCCTAGACATATAACGTAGTCATCACACTATTCCAGAATAATTCTGACTGAGGTATACATATGTGGCAGTAAGTAAGGTTATCTATAATACACTACTCTTATTAGATATAGATACCTTCACAGCTGATCTCAGTCAGTACACTAAGTCCCCCATAAATATTTATAACATCCCACTTTACCACAGCATAACATAATTCGATTGGCTGTGGTAGAATAGACTATTAGGAGTAATAAAAACGATTTGAAACCAGCGTTAGTTGCCACTCGAAGATTTAAATCTCACAAGTAGTGTTAACATCAGACGCAAGGAATACATAACCAGTGCCTTCGCTGTTCTGCTTCAGTGGCGATCTGAATGTGACCATTAATCGCCGGTTAACCTACAAATTGTGTATTATTTCATTGATGCGGTAGGATAAACATTTATATAAACCGTGTTATTGATATGTATCTGTATTATGGAATGTGTATGTATATTCGTTGGGTAGAGGCATACCTAGAAAGGCGCCAACCTCAAAACTTTGTGTCATGCCACAAATGTTATTAGGAAAAATTATCACCTTGTATTAAAGCCAGACAGGCTTACTTAGACTTTGGGAGAAAAAAAATACATAAAAGGGGAAATTGATGTATATTATTATGATGTAATACCAGAAAACCACTGGCCGTCTTCAGCAAGTCACAGTGTTTGCACATGACTTTATATAATTAACTATAATTTCTTCTCTGACAAGGAAGGTATCACACGGATGTTTGAAGATTACCTGATGATGTATAGGGCGCCAAATCAGATAGGAACGATAGCTATTTATGTAGCAACTTCACTGATCTTGAAACTGTTGATAATGTTTAATTGTTTAGAGATGGAGATAGGTGTATGATGTACTGAGGAGGCCTTAATCCTCTTAATTTCAGGGTTCCATCTGAAACAATCAGTGAGCCACATACCAAAATATACGTACTGCTGAAGCTGCAAGCTCGAGGCAAAAATTACCTGTTTGCCTTAGATCCAAAGAGTTCTGAAGCAGTGTTCAGACGTTGCAGTCGTGAAGAAGGTAGTTGTGAGAAGGACATCACATTGTTCCAGAAAATAAAGTTAAGCCCAATTGTCCACGGGCGTGTGTTAGTTCATTTAACCATACTCTCCATCATTATTATATCAATCAGTATTCTTGACATGATGATACAATTCGTTCCTAAGAAGCGTGTCCCTTCATAGGAGTTATTGCTTCATCAGAACACTTCCAGTCAGAAACAATTTAGATTAATATTAACAGACACAGTTGTTGTTTTAAATTACTTTGCTTAAATAAATTGCCTTATATTTTGAGTTTAAACAGTCCTGTATCCCAGCAATTGAGATACAGGAAAATAAAATTGTAAAAAAAATTATCATTCAAAATTTACCCAGTGACTTGTTTTAATTACTTGTTCATTAAGTTATAGGTGTAGTGTTGTCATTTTATTAACATTACATTGCATATTACCCTAGACAACTAGCCAGATAACATCCAGACACCATAACATATAATTAGGCTAAAAATATATAGCAGATTGAGGTCGTAGGGTGGTAGCAGACAGGTGCCCTGGGAACAACTTCATCAACAATTAGACTCAGGGACTTGCATAGCTGACCTCACATCTGTAGACAATTAATACTTAACCTTTTAACATCTAAACCCACCACATCTACTCAAGAAGTTAATTCTTCAGAGAGATTAACATTGGTGGGTGGACAGCAAGACTATGCGCCTGTTAAGCTTCCAACTCAGTGTACTTTGCAGAGGCATTTGACCTTTCTATTTTTTCAAAAGAAGTGCGTGGTTACAAGCTATCAGACGGTTTGAAGTTTTAACATTACTACGCCGCTAGTGTGAGAGAAGAGCATCAACATTGACCGCCTCCATTGGACGAGTAATGTGGAGAAGTGCACTCATCACCAAAAAGAAGTGACGGAAACCACGGCGACAGGACTCTCCTAGAGTTAAGTTCGTGTAAAAAAAAAGCCCCTATCAAGTCTCGATGAGGACTTTAATCTAAAATTCACCATCATTCCATCCTTATTTTAACTTGTTAAACTAATTGACTTTTAAATCTATTACGTGTTATTTTAAAACTATACAATAATGATTTATTCAGTTTTTAGAAGTATGAAAGCAAACGAATGAGCAAGACTCTCTCTCTCTCTCTCTCTCTCTCTCTCTCTCTCTCTCTCTATATATATATATATATATATATATATATATATATATATATATATATATATATATATAAAGTGACGAAAGGTGCTCGACCTCTCCGTCTCGATGTAAGCGCCATACCACCTGAATACAAGGGGATTGACATAAGTCTTGGGCCTGACCATGAAGAACATGTCACAGAGAGCTGAAATTTTGTATAGTATTTATTCCTTTTCAATATAGCCACCGTCTGAATTGACACACTTCTGCCATCTCTGCTTGACCTTGAAAAGACCTTGGGAGTAGAACACCCTATTTTTCAATCTAAACCAGTCATCACATGCCAGTATAACCTCTTCATCGCTGTCAAAATGATTTCCTTTTAGCTGTTTTTTAAGATTTGGGAATAGAAAAAAGTCTGATGGAGCCAAATCTGGAGAATATGGTGGGTGTGGAAGAATTTCAATATTCAAATCGTTGGCTGCTAGCTGCACAAGCCCTGCTTTGTGAGAGGTCGCGTTGTCTTGAAGCAAAGGAAGATTTTGAGTGTGCGTTATCCCTCGTTTCCTGGTCACAACCTTTCTTAGTTTGGTGAGAAGATCTGCATAGTACTGTCCATTAACTGTGTTGCCACGAGGCAGATAATCTTTCAAAAGGACCCCTTTGCCGTCCCAAAAAACAGTCAGCATCACTTTTCCTGCAGATTTATGCACTCTCGGCTTGACAGGTGTTGGGGAGCCCGGGGTTGTCCATTGCATGCTGGCAATTTTGGATTCGGGGTCATAATGGTGTACCCAAGTCTCATCTACTGTCACCATGGTCTCCAAAAAATTTTTTGACTGACACTTTTTGAGCAGCTGTTGACAGCAATTTACCCTCGTTTGCTTCTGTTCACGTGTCAACAGTCGCGGAACCCAGCGTGCACACACTTTTCCCATGTTCAGTTTATTGTGTAAAATTCTATAAACTGTTCTTTCATTTAGTTTTACTCTACTAAATATCTCCACAATTGTCATTTTTCGATCCTGGTCAATGATTTTCTTCACTCTTGTTGCATTTTCATCGTTGCACTCTGAGGCTGGTCTACCAGATCTTGGCAGATCAGCAACATTAGAGCGGCCGCACTTAAACTGTTGACACCAGTTTTTTTACCGAAGTATATGAAGGACAAGAATCCCGAAACACTGGTTCCATCTCCCTGTGTATTTCTGTAGGTGTTTTTCCCTGAAACATCAGAAATTTTATCACAGCTCTGGCCTCTTTCTTTTCCATTGTTTTGTCAAATCTTTGGAGCAGCAGTTCCGGTCAATAGGGTACATTGCGCCGTGCACCGTAGCGGGAAAACCCATTGAGGAAACAAACGCGTACTTCACACATTCAGTGCAAATATGATGAATTTTAAATGTGCCAAGTTTCATTTTCCTCCTGTGACTCCTTCATGGTCAGGCCCAAGACTTATGTCAAGCCCCTTGTATAACATAGAAGTACAAAACAAATTCGAAGCACAGATGGCTGTACAAGAGGATATGACACCGGATGAGCTAGCCACACATGCGAGAGATATTCTCATCACATCAGCAGAAAACATGATCCCTAGAAAAGTGCATAACAAACAGATATACATCACGGAGGAAACATTGAGGCTTGTAGAAGAAAGAAGAAAACTGAAGCAAACAGGGGTAGAACGGAACAGTGACAAATACAAAAACTGCACAAGAAACATCAGGAGAGAGATTAGGAAAGACAAGAAACAGTACATAACGAATACCTGCAATAGAATAGAAGAGCTGCAATTTCAGTGAAATGATGGGGATATGTTCAAGGAAATCAGAACGCTAACAGAGGATTTTAGACCATCATTACATGTAATCAATGATAAAAATGGTAACATATTAACAGAAAGTAAGGATATATTGGAGAGATGGAAGGAGTACTGTAGAGAAATGTATGAAGATAGCACAAAGACCCCAGACATGACGATTGAAAGTGAAGAGAGAGAGCCAGAACCTATATTAGATGAAGTACGTGCATCAATCAAAAGCATGAAGAAAGGGAAATCACCAGGATGCGATGATATACTAACTGAACTAATTCAAGCAGGAGGAGAGGCCAGTTTCCTCGTTTATCATGCACTATGTGTGAAGATCTGGAACATTGCAATCTGGCCCAAAGCATGGAAAAGATCTGTGTGTATCCCTCACCCAAAGAAAGGCAATTTAAAACTGTGTACCAACTATCGTACTATTGCTTTAATAAGTCATGCCAGCAAAATCCTCTTGCGGATTATCATGAAGAGGATAGAAAGAAAAGTTAGAACATGAAATACATGAAGTACAGGCGGGTTTTAGACAAGGCAGAGGAACAAGAGATCACATCTTTAATGTGAGAAACATCCTGGAGAAATGCAGAGAATACAATGTAGATCTTCATGCCTGTTTTGTAAATTACAGCAAGGCCTTCGACTGCGTACAACATCAGAAATTGTGGAACATCATGAGAGACATGGGGTTTCCGGCGCATTTGATCCATCTAATTGAAACACTATACCATGAACAACAAGCAGCTGTCAGAGTAGCGGAAGAAACATCAGGATGGTTTGAGGTGAAAAGGGGAGTAAGACAGGGTTGCATCCTCTCTCCATACTTGTTTAACCTCTATGCAGAAAATATAATGAGAAATGTTCGGAGTGACCAAGAATGTGAACATTGCGATCCGTTCACAATTGGTGGAAATGCGATCCCAGAACTCAAGTACGCAGATGACACAGTTATTCTTTCAAACAGTGCCAAGGGACTAGAACAGTTAATCCTGTCTGTCAAAAGACACAGTGAGGATCAGAATCTTTTTCTGAACAAAAAAAAAAAAAAAAAGATAATGTCCACAGACAAAACAAGATGGCAACCAAAAATTACCATCAATGATGAGGAAATTGAAAATGTCCCAAATTTTGAATATCTTGGCTCCTAAATTAACAACAATGGAAACTGCTCAACAGAGGTCAGAAGGAAACTGACCATAGCAATGCAGAGGTTAAATAAAATGAAGAACCTATGGCATAACACCAGCAAATTAATAAAAGTGAAACTTCTGAGAACGTGCATCTTTCCGGTAGCCATATATGGATATGAATCATGGACCATTACTCAAACATTAAGAAAAAAATTGAATCTTTCGAAGCAAAGTGTTACAGAAAAATTCTCAGAATATCGTGGACCAAGAAGAAGAAAAATATAGACATCCTACACGACCTGAACATCAAGGAAAACTGGCTCATAAACAATATCATGTCCCGGAAACTGAAATATTTTGGCCACATTAAACGTCATAGTGGCTTAGAGGGAGCAGGGATGGAGGGTATGGTACCTGGAAGGAATGGAGGGTATGGTACCTGGAAGGCAAGGCAGGGGCCGACCAAGACGACGGTGGACACCGGACATTGAAGACACCTTGAACATGACAATGGAGGAGGCAGGAAGCTGGCTACAGATCGATAGTCTTTCAGGCGGGCTGTGAATATCGTAACTGCTTCTGTAGGATCTCTGCGGTAAAAATCGAAGCCCCTTCAGTTACACTGCACCTCTTCTTAATTGCCCAATGTGGTATTGCTACTCCTGCACCTAGTTTCCCACTATCACCATTGCATCAATCAGTGTAAACAACCTGGCTTTCCTTAGTAAGTTGATTTATGAACTTTCTTACTACTGTATAGTAATGGCTTCCTTATTTTCTATATTTTGCTTAATCTGTGAGTGTGTAGTCTATGATTGGTGCTTTTAGTTCCCAGGGTAGTATTTTGGTTCTATATTTGTTACTATTATTAATTGTGTTTGACAGTTCTTTGAACTGTATTAGATTTTCTATAGTTCTCCACCCTGTTGGATATTTTTCTGTATTCAAGAGGACGTCCCATACTCTTGGTTGGTTTTTGACAAATGCTTTATGTGCTGGGTGGGTCACTTCTTGTGCTATTTTGCTGCAATAATATAATCTTAGTTCTTTCCGTCTTAGATCAAGGGGCGGTATGCCAAGAGCTACTTCCAGTGCCTCTACTGGTGTTGATCTAAATGCACTTGTAATGGCTCTCATGGTTGCATTTTGAATTCTGTCCAGTTTTGCTTTGTTAGAAGCTGAAGTTGAGTCATAGACTTTGCTAGCATAGTTTAGTTTCCCCCTGATGAATAACTTATAGAACATAAGCATTATTTTGTTGCTAGCCCCCTCCCCTTCCCCCCCATCCATTACCTTTTACTATCCTTAGCATATTTAGGAGTCCCCTACAGCTTTCTACTAAAATGTCTATATGTTTATTCCAATTTAGTTGTTTATCTAAAGTCATGCCCAGGAATCTAGTTGTTGAGGGTAAAGGAGGTAAAGGATCCCGTTACACGCCCATTGAGGCATATTGGGAATATGGTGTTAGACCCATATTTTCTTGACCGTCGGCACACTAGGGGTGATGTGGTCAGCATCACGCCGGCCGCCTTAACCTTCCCAGAGTTGCTCTGGTATCCATTTGGGGCTGGGTCGACCCAGGAGCTGTTTGCGGCCTAAAAAATCCCACCTCATCTGGGGATCGAGACCATAGACCACTGAGCTAGGAAGCCAGTGCACTAACCACTATGCTACCGCGGCTCCAATCTAGTTGTTGGGAAGGTACATATTTTCTGTCCTTTAATGGTTATGTCGGCGTCTGTGGCCTAATGGATATGAACGCAGTTTCATAATCCAGATATACCAGGTTCGAAACCTGCTGCAGGCGGTTTGGTAGCAGATCGCTTTGTGTGGATTTTTAACAATGGTATAAGCGCCGTACCGTTCAGAAAGCAATGGCAAACTACTGAATGAAAAAAATTGCCTAGAAAAATCACAAACAGCCAATAAAAGCTGGGGTTGATTGCCACGTCCTGTAAAGGATAAGCAACTAACTTTAATGGTTATATTGATTTTGTTATTTTTTTTTATATTAAATTTCCCTTGCTGAATATCTTACCAATTGTTTTGTTTACATTAATTTGGAAGCCCCAGCTTTTCATCCATTCTGAAACTTTGTCTAATTAGTTTTGCATTTTTTTGTAAACATGGTCCAGGTTTTTTCCAGACCGCCAAATGGCACAATCATCTGCAAATTGTGATAGTGCATTCTTAATGTATGTAATTTAATCTGCTAGATAATTTACAACTATCGTAAAAATTGAAGGTGAAATCACTGATCCCTAAGGAATTCCATTCTGTTGTTTATATATTTCTGACTTATCGTTGCGCACCTGTACAGCAAAAAACCTGTCCTGTAAAATGTTTTCTAGATACTTAAGATTTTGCCCGTAATGCCAATCTTTCTCATCTTGTAAAGAGCGCTGACTGGGTTGGGCTAGATAACTGATTTTTTTCCAGGTAGAATTTAACTCTGTTGTTAACAAGAGTTTCCAGTATTTTGCCTAGTTGTGATGTTAAGGAAACTCCGCCTAGGCCAGTCCCAAGCTCGGCTAAAAAAGGAGGAGGGCGACCTGCACGGAGGCCGTATTTCCACCATGCAAAGGCACAACAGGCCATTTACCTGTTTGCTTTAAAACCCGATTAAGCGAAATATAAGAGAGAAAACCGGACGGATTCTAAAGGCGACAAATGGACCGGACCTCCGGATACGACTAAAGGACTGGCCAAAGGAAGTATAAATGGGAAGGAAGAGGAGTGTGGACGAGATGAGGCAAGCAAATTAGACCTATAGGCTAGTAACCCGGACAAAGAAATGCCAGGCGAA